>PVIH01001177.1:229769-255342 GCA_004025045.1 Sigmodon hispidus
AAAAAAAAAAAAAAAAAAAAAAAAAAAAAAAAAAAAAAAAAAAAAAAAAAAAAAAAAAAAAAAAAAAAAAAAAAAAAAAAAAAAAAAAAAAAAAAAAAAAAAAAAAAAAAAAAAAAAAAAAAAAAAAAAAAAAAAAAAAAAAAAAAAAAAAAAAAAAAAAAAAAAAAAAAAAAAAAAAAAAAAAAAAAAAAAAAGAATCAGGCCCGGTAGCACATGCTTGCTGGCAACTCCAGATCTTCAGGACTTGCTGACCAGCCAGGCTAGGCAAAAAATAATAATGATGATAATAATAAACACACACACACACAAAAAAAAAAACAAAACAAAACAGTGAGCTCCAGATTCAGTTGTGAGAATCTGACTCAAAACACAAGGTTGAGAGCAATGGAGAACACAGTACTCTGTCCAGCTCTGACCTCCACACATGCACACAGAGGTGAATGCACACACGGCGGCAGTGTGTGTGTGTGTGTGTGTGTGTGTAGCATTTACTAGCCTCTCTCCTGTCTTTAGGGACCTTAACG
This sequence comes from Sigmodon hispidus, assembly GCA_004025045.1. Classification (NCBI taxonomy): domain Eukaryota; kingdom Metazoa; phylum Chordata; class Mammalia; order Rodentia; family Cricetidae; genus Sigmodon; species Sigmodon hispidus. Next base: position 230,294 of record PVIH01001177.1, read on the forward strand.
GACTTCTGGAGAAACATCCCCATTGTAACCTTCAGTTTCCTCTCAGGACTTGGAAATACGATTTCAAAGTCCTATCCCAACAGAGGAGACGCCGTCACTCAGCCTTCCTTTGGGTACCATTGGGAAATGGCCTTCACACTATGCTCCTCATCTCCAAGAAAGCTACTTAATGATGCATAAAACGAATTATTATAAAATAAGACAGACTCTACACCGCAGTTGCTCACAATGTGGAAAATCACAATTGTTCATGGCCTGTTTTCTTTGAAAATGTGTGCCCTTTCCCCATCCTTAATGCATTCTGTATATGTAAAATAAATACTCCTCACAGCAGGACCCTGGCTTGGAGGCCTTAAAACCTAATAAAAGAGTCCTGTAGTTTAATGGTCCTTAAATGCTCAACATCTTTTTCACTTAATGTAAAATCCATCTGATCTAATAGCCGTGACTGAATTATAGATATATAATTTTTTCTATTAAATGTTAATCTTCTGACTTGGCACAGCAATAGACGCTCTAAATTATTAAGACGGCAATAACCTCTCTAGACGCCTTCCAGAATTCAGGATATTCCCAGGTCTGCTATCATAAAAAATAAATCTGCAAACCTGCATAAAATAAATAAGAATCATGCCTATTAAATAAGACAATCCGATAGCAAATAACAATCATGGAGCCATTGTTTTCTTGATGTCTCCTCCTCTATTTCATTGAATATAAATTCATATATACATATAAATATGTATACATATACATATGACCAAATTGTGTGTCTATATAGCTAGGGAAACAGCTCTCAAAGTCTCTCTCTTTTTCATTTACATATGACATTTTGTTATCTTCTTTTGGTTGGATTCATTATTGGTGATGTTTGTTCAAGCAGGCATAAATAATGAGAATGTCCTCTAATACATAGGAGCTGCCACACACCCAGTTATGTTAACCACAGCCTTTCCACTGCCTGGGCAGACCTGTGGGAAAAGTCGCTGTCCTGGCTTTATCTTTTCACTTTTAAATCTATATGCTCACTTAAAGAAAAGGTGAGAACAGGGTCAGAGAGATGGTTCCATGGGTACTATCCGATGCCTTAATAGCTTTCTACGGGCCCTGCTAAATATTGCTCTACATCCACCCACCCTCATAGCACCTCAGATGCTAAACAATATTTAACATGTGGGTTTAGGGGACATGTAAGATCCAATTCATAACAAAAACCACACTAACCTCACCTGGGGTTTAGAACAACATAGGTATACCTAGTGGCTAGTCACTGCACAAATATTTAATTTTAATAGGCAATACTTTGGGGGCCTGGGGTGTGTAGTGTAGGGTACACACCCCATTTTATAAGTGAATGGAGGTCAGAGTACAGCTTGAGGGTTCCAGGGATCAAACTCAGGCTGTCAAAACTCCAGCTTGATGGTGAGTGCCATCACTTGCTCAGCCATCTTTCCAGCCCAATATTTACATTTAGTTTTGTGTATGTGCGAGTATCTTTACATATGCATGTAAACCATGTGCATACCTGAAGCCTGCAGAGCACAAAGAGGACACTGATACCCTAGAACTGGAGTTATAAGCAGATGTGAGCTGCCTCATGTGAAGCATGCTCTGGAAATCAAACCAAGGTCTTCTGCAAGAGCAGCAAGTACTCTGAACCACCAAGCCATTTCTCCAGCCCCTTGCTGGCCTAGTTCTAATAGATAATTCTTAATACTGGCTGCAGGTCAAAAAGAATGAGCTTGTCTGATGATACAGAAATTACAAAGGAAAAACCCTAAGGATTAAAGAATAAAGGATCAGGGCCCTGCTAGAGTTCAGTGACCCTCCCAGAACACTTGCAGATCTTTAGATGACAATAGGTGTCATGTCCTTCTGAACATAAAACAGCAAAGACAAGCATCTCCCATGATCTATGCTCCACTCACTTATTGCAAGGCATTCGTCATCAATGCTTTAAATGTGATCTCAGCCTGGCACCTCAACAGGGGAGTAGGTGATATTAGAACAGCTTAAGAGGGGTTCAGCCAGACAGCCAAAATGACTATCATCTTCCATAGCTAGACTCTGCTTTCATTCTAAATTCTCACCAAATAAGAATTTCAACTACTCAGCTTTACAGAACAATTCTAAAGAAAACAGTTTTCAGAAGACAAAATATTCAGGGGCTGAGGAGAGGGCTCAGTGATAAAGAACACATACTGCTCTGGGGGGGGGGGGGCTCACATTTGTCCCCAGAACCTGTATCAGGAGGCCCAGAACCATCTGCAACTCTAGCTCCGGGGGGATCTGGTGCCCTCTTCTGGCCTCCTTGGGCACCTGCACTCATGTGCACATAAACACACAAATTTAAAAAAATAAGAGACAAGATAAAATATGCATAACCATAACGTTACTTCCCCAACTCCTAAAGAAAACACAGCTCTGAACATATGTGTTCAGCTCAGAGTGTCATTCTGTTGGACTTCAGTAAGTGGCCCAAACTCTGAAAACAGAATCCATGACAAAAGACAACACTAAATATAACAACCAGATGTCACTCATGTGAACGTTCTGTATCTACAAGAATTAAAAATAAATCAGTTCTGACTTTTTGCTGCTTACATGCTGAAGAAGTGCGGGAAACGCTGACTTACAAAGGAAGAAGTCACCCCGTTTGCAGGGAACGACATACAGCTGAAGATCACAATGTGAAGCAGGCCAGTTTCAGAAAGACAAATATCATGTTTCCTCTCATTTGTGGGTCCCAAACTTGACAGAGACATAAAACTATCTGAATACAGATTCCATGAAAGCAGAAGTCACACTATCCAGAAAAACAAGGGAATGATGAGATGAGGTATCACGCAGGGTATGGGGTATGCTTAAAATTTATTCTTTGCTTACATGGAAGTTCCCTTATGTAACCTTTTTTCTCCTTTTTTTTTTTTTTTTTTTTTTTTTTTACTGCTTTTCAAAAAAACAAATACAATGGCATATCCTTGGTATGAGTGGCAATTTTTCATTGAAAATGGAATTAAAAAAAAAAAAACTTGGTTCAGAATGCTCAAGTATTATTAAGGTAAAATTTGCAATGGCTAGGGGGACAGCTCAGTGAATATCACACTTGCTATGTGTGAGTGTGTCAAGAGCAGAATCTGAATCTCCAGAACTAACTCATAAAAGCCAGAAAGGCCTGGTGGCTACCTGTACTCCCAGCATCAGGAAGTCAGAGACAGAGGGATCCCAGGGCATGCCTATTGTCAATCTCTGGGTCCAATTGAGAGTTCCTACTTCAGTAAATAAAATGTTGAACAGTGGGGGAAGATGCCCAACATCAATTTATGTATACATACAGCTGTGCATGTACACACGCATGCACCCATTCACACATAACATACATTATGAACCACATACACATGCACCCATACACATAAACATATGTATGTGCACTACACACACATGCACCTATACACACATAACATACATATGTACCACACACACATGCACCCATACACCCACAAACATACATATATGCACTACACAGACATGCACCATACACACATAACATACATATATGCACTACACACACATGTACTCATACACCCACAAACATACATATATGCACTGCACACGCATACACCCATACACACATAACATACATATATGCACTATACACACAAAAAAAATCTCAGTTGAAATGCTCCATTACTTGCTAAATGTCAAATTAGTGCTTTTTAGTGTGAACAGTGAACAAAATATTAATCAAAATAAAGACATATAAATTCTCCTCAGTAAGATGTAGTTAGTAAAATGGCTGTTTAGAGAATTTACCATAAATATGTCCAATTCTATTATCTTCTTTCTGTATTTAGTCTGGCAGCTTACTGCCTTGTAACACTGGTTTAAAACTTGACGATGTTTCCCCAAATCAATTCTCTAATGCTAATTTTGCAAAAAACTTGTGTTTCACATTATTAATCCCATCCGGACGATGTTCCTATAAATAAGTCTGAAACATTTGGAAGATGCACATATAATGAGTGCTTGATTACAACAGTCACAAATGTCAGAGTAGTTGCAAAAAAGTCAAATTTTTGACACTTTGAAAAATGTCGCACATCGTTTCTCTTTGTTTTAATTTGAAAGACTGTGGCAAGAGAAGTCAGTCACAAATAACAAAAGGCTGAGGCTCATGAAGACCAGGAGGCAATCTTCTTAGACATTCCTCATATAGTTTCTGCCTGCTTGTTCTTGATCTAAGTATAATTTACCACTGCAAAAGTATTTATGAAAAGAAACCTCCTTTAAAAGGCATTAGTGTAAGAAGAGAAACAAAGCCAAAGGTACTCACTCAATAAAGATGCGCCTTGGCTAGCCACTGAATCCACTCCTCCAAAGTGTGTAAGACTTAAGGATTGCATGAGGAAAAAAAAACATGATTTATGTTTGTGAGTACGTGTGTGCACATGTGTGCATGTGTGGAGCCAGAGGTTGACATCCGGCATCTTCGTTCATTGCTCATCTTATTTTCTGAGACAGGTCTCTCAACTGCATCTGGCTGATTTGACTGGATGGGCTCTTAGGTTCTTTGCCTCCTCAGTGCTGGGATTACAGGTGTACCCTGCTTCTCCTGGGGGTGGAAACTGGGTCCCAGGGATTGAAATCAGAGCCTCACACGTGTCTGGAAAGCTCTTTACTGACTGAGCTGTCTCCTTAGGCCCTGCAAAATCTTTTGATTCACTTAAAAATAGCTATCATTGTGGTGGGAATATTCTCTGTATGCTGAAAATAAAGTAACTGATTTGGCCTAAGTGCAGCACCATAGAAGTGGGTAGAGAATCAGAGGACAACAGGTAGAAGGAGGGTGGAATTAGCCAGTCGCCATCCAAGCCCTGAGGAAGAATCATGTAAGGAATCTAGGTGAGCAATGGGCCGGGCCACATGGCAGGTAGATTACTGGAAATGGGTTGAATTAAGATGAAAGAGCTAGCTAGTGATGTGCCTGAGACATGGACCAAACAGTATGAAGTTAATATAAGTGTCTGATTCATTTCTTTGGGGGACAAAAGCCGCTGCGGGCCAGGTCCAAACCTCTGGCCCAAACGGGGCAGGAAACCTTCTACAACATATCAGATAAATTAATTTCTCCAAAAATCAAACTTTTAGGTGTTCATTTCAGCCTAACCCCCTTTCATGAGGACCCATTCAAATGGCTCACATTTTAACAGGAACACAACCATTTTTAAGAAATAGTTTTAAAAGGTATAAATAGAAAAGATGTAGGTGAGGCAAGGCAAGGTTCATGCCGCTTGCCACTGTGTGAAATGACGTACACAAAATTGAAAGTTTGACTGAAAAACTCAATGGCATGCTTATCTCATAAAAAAATTTCAACAACAGAACAAAATATATTTTATTTTACTGATAATTTCAGACTACGGCCCAGAAGAGCCATAGAGTTGCACCCAGAATGCATAGCACCAGCAGCACAGGCTCCAGTCAGCTGAGGCTAGCACACAAGGCCTTGGCGCATCTGTATGATCTGTAATAAGGCTGCCTGTACGTCTTCATCCATGTGACCCTGGAAAGAAGAAGAGAGGAAGAAACAGCATGTGTCATCTTTATTGAACTCCGAATAGAACCTTATCCTAGGGCACATTGATTCTGTTTCACAGGTAAACCCTCACCATGGTAAGGGTACCCCACAGGAACATGACCATGGAAATAAAGGCATCAAGCCCTAAAGAATAAGTACACAGGAACGGCTTTTAACACTTACGAGCAAAAACACCAGTGGACAGCAATGGTCCCTGCTGAGGGCGATATACATTAGAAACAGTAGAGCATGTGTGTACATGTACATGTGCATTCAACATGTGCTCAAACATTCTCCAGCTTCTATACAGAGGCAGAATCTGTTACTTGAAACCAGAGCTTGCTCTTTGCCTGGTGAATCTTTCTAGCCAGCTTGCCTCAGGGATCATCTCTATTTCCTGACAGCTGGGTTTAGAGGCTTGCTGACATACCCACTCAGCATCTCTGTGGTGCTGGGGATCTGATCTCTGCCCTTAAGTTTGCATGAAAAGTGCTTTACTCACTCAGCCATCTCCCTGCCCTGCCCCTTTAAGAAGAAAAGCAACTGAGAAAAAATAATTTCCATACTTATAATTTTTACATAAGCAAGATGGCACATCGCTGTAGCTTGCCTTTTCACCCGCATCACAGCAATCTTTCTCCAGAGCCAGTTAACTGTTCATTTTTTATGTAACATCCCACTATAACAGACATTTCATTTTTTTGTCTCTTTTCTAAATGTCAGGCATTTAAAACACACACACACACACACACACACACATACACACACACACACATACACCACACCAAACACAGACACCCCACACCAAACACAGACACCCCACACCAAACACATACACATACACAAAAAATAAATAAATAAAAAGCTTTAAAGCCAGATACTTGGAGAAGAAATAGCTGGCTCTAAAGGCAGGTTTAGAGCTGAGTGTATAGTGAGCAATTATAATGCCTGCACGCAGGAAGTGGAGACAGGAGGACCAGGAATTTAAAAGCAGCCTGAGCTATGAGAGACCTGACTAAAAAAAAACAAAACACAACAACAAAACAGCCCAATAGTTCATTTTTCAAAGTACTACAAAATTTTCCTTATTAGAAATAACAATTTACACTTCTGCCCAACAGAGTATAAACAACCCCATTTCCAAACTCTCGGCCAACACTATAGATAAAGGTACCTCTTATACATTGGCATCTCCCCTGTTGCACAGTAGTGTGTGGTAGTCATTTATATTAACAAAAATTAAAAATGTTGAAGTAGAGCCTGGACAGATGACTTAGTGTGTAAGAATGGCTGCTGTGTAACTGGGAGGCTTTGGGTTTGAATCTCCAGCATCTAGATAAAAGCCTAGAATTTTGGGGTGGAGGCAGCAAGGCCAAATGCAGAGTAATAAAGACACTCAGTGTCCTATGTTGTCCTCAGTACACACCTGCACATGCACATGTCTGCACCACTTCTTTAAGTAGCAGGACTAGCCAGATGCAAGTCTGTGGTAGGCTTCCGTGCTTCCACTTTTTTCTTTTTTATTAACTTATTATTGGAGCATCTGAATAGGTTTTGGAAGGACGCATCCATGAACATAAAAAAGTTTTGCCTCACAAATCTGTTTTTACAGCAGCGGGGTGTTTAAATCTCAAACGTTAGCCACAGTTGACTAAACTGGATCCATAGTTAACTGCACAATGCCAGACGGCAAGACGACTTCAGATGCTGCTGTTGCTTCATTAGGACTCAGCCGAAAACAATTGTAGATTTCAGAGAAAGGGTTGTGAAGTTGTTGTATTTTCTTGTGCTCTGCCCCCTCTGGCCAAGACCAGGATGTTTCTCATCCTTTCTAATATTGAGTGTGTGTGTGAGCGTGCATGTGTGTGTGTACACGCGCTTCGGAGGACAGTGGATGTCCTTCTCCGTTGGGGTCTCTCACTGATCCTGGAGCTAGGCTGGTGGCAGCTCCAGTGATCCTCCGTCTCCAGTACCCTGGGAGTTGGGGATATAGGCGCTCAAGCAACCATGAATGTTTCTTTACATGGGTTGCGGGATCTGAACCCAGGTCTCCATGCTTGACCAGCAAGTGCATTTGCCCATCATCTCTGCAACCTGCTCTGTGCTTTTCTAATTCCGCTCATAAACATCCTACTCCCTTGCCCACCGATAGCTCTAATAATGGAAATAATCTTTCAGAACTCAGCAAAAGTCCTACCAACTGAGAAAGTAGCAGGGAAGCACCTTTTGCAGGTCATACCTCTTTATTTGTACCCCCTCCATCCCAACAGAGAAAGTAGACTATTGATTTTAAGAATTTGATGTGAGTGTATGTATATTATTTAATTAAGTTCTTTGAAAAAAATCATGCTTCTTTGAAATTTGCTGTAGGTACCCATCCTCCAGACCCTTCCTCCCTTTATTCTTATTTTTATTTACTTATTTATAGAACTGTGTGGGCTACCACTTTTCAAATCCAGATAATTCCTATTATCCCTCACCATCATTCCAACATTTGTCTCTCAGCACATCTTCCTGAACAATCCATCCTGAGAACTGAGGAGACGCTATCTATCCACATGGCTGCCACAGAGCCTTAGTCACCCATCTTTCACACCCTAAACATTTTCTTAGCATGATTTTTTTTCAAAGGCTTTCTCAGGACACCGCTAAAGAAGAGGACTTACAATCTTTTCAGTCACCAAGTTTAAAGCTCCATACGTAAATATCAATTATCTCATAAAAGACCTCTTTTCCTTAATTATTACAAAACTATGCATACTCCCTTGTCCTTTTCATACTAAGTTTTCCCTTTTTCAAAGAAGCCCCTTCTCAAACCACCAGGAAACATATGCAGTCCCCTCTCCCGCTTCCTTCTGACAGACACGTGCCATGTCAAGGCATCATCCCAGCTAGCGACACTGTTAACGTGAGCTGCCATCGTGTGTTGCCAAACTGTCTAGAAGATGAGTGACAAGCAGATGGAGACAACACTAAATTTAAGATGTTGTGTTGCTGTATAGCTTTGTAAATTGTTCTGGGAGATATGCAAGCCATGATTAAAAGAAACACAATTATTTTTAAATAAGCATATGGGCTAGAGCAACTTCAAATGTCAATTACATTCCTGTAAGTTTATTCAAAAAATAAAAACAGTATTTCCTTTTTCTCTAAAATGAACAGTCTTTCTAAATGCACAGCAGTTCTTACCTGTGCAGCACTGAGAAGGTGTGTCCGATAGATAGCAATGACTTCCTGGTGCTGTCTGTCAGCATCCTAGAGCCGCGGGAAGGCAGAAAGATGAGAACATCAGGACCCACATCAGCAACACCAGAAGGCTGTGGCAATGCTGTCCCAAGGCCTCCTGCTGCAGACTGGCAGATTACTAAAGGGCTCCTGCTACTCTTAGAACAAACCACAGATGCTGAATCACTTAGGATGGAGCTAGTGTAAGATTTTCCCATAATGCATAGGAATAATACTGGGAAAGCAATACCACTTATCCTAAGTTACAGAGGATGGCTGCTTCAGTTTACTTGTACTGCTATGAACTTGCCAGCGTATGCTTCAGGCCATTGCAAAGGCTTCCCATCTTGTTCCCATGTCCCCTTTGTTACACTTTCGGGGCTGTGTTAGCTCTTTCCTTTCATCAGTGCTGGCTCAGGGACCTACCTCAGGGGCAGCCTCCTGATAGAGGAGGGGAATCCAAACCTACCAGCTTGGTCTTCGGAGTCTTCACAACTCAGTTTCAGATAGTAAAAGCGAAGTCGTTTTAATATTTATTTTTATTAGTGTGTGTGTGTGTGTGTGTGTGTGTGTATGTGCATGTGCACAGAGGTCATAGGCATCAGATCCCCTGGAGCTAGAGTTATGTGCTGTTGTGAGCTGCTCTGCTCAATGTGGGTTCTGGGAACTGAACCTGAGTCCTCTGAAGAGCAGAATACGCTCTGACTTTCTAACTGCTGAGCCATCTCTCAAGCTCAGGTCTTAAAAATGGGGTTGGTGTTATTATGATTGGTTATTACTCAAACTTTTTGAATGTGGGAGGAAGGAGGGAGAATATGAATGAGAATGCCGGCACAGACAGAGTAGAGGATGACCCTGAGGAGCCGCTCTCCTTCCTGCGCACTCACCTGGTTGTCAGGCTGTGCACCAAGCGCTGGCCACCCCCATCCTTTGCCACTAGGCCTGCCTTTGGTCGCTCTCTAGTCACTGTGGCCTGATCCCACCCCAGCAGGTCTTTGCACACTATTTTCATGGCCTGGAAGATCCTCTAACTCCCTTTCAGGTCCAGGCTTTTCATCTTCTTTGGAACCAGTTCCCGATAGAGTGCTAGCCTTTCCTGTCTTGGAAAGAGCTGTTTGATTGTGCTCCAGACCTCAAGTGAGAAAGAGTTCCCAGTCTTCAGTGCCCATAGGTAAGAGGCGATCAGATTTAATGTTGCTAACGTCATCAATAATAACAATGTCACAGGCCCTTAGTGGGGTCCTTATGAGAGGTGAGATTGGACACTTTCACCCTTGTTCTCCTGTGTGACAGTTTCTGTGATGTTGTGACAAAGCCAGAAGGTCCACAACAAATGCAGCCCCTCTCTAGAGCCATAAGCCAAGGAGTCTCCTTAAACCACCCTGCTTCATAAAATGGCAGTGGAGGCATGGTTTAGAGAGAATGTTTGTTGTAGTGGTATACAGTAGGCATCAAATAAATGACACTATCATGCCATAAGTAATAGAAACATTAAACAAAAATTACATACTGGAGTGTGAAGTCAGCTTCACAAAAGCGTCACACACAGACACACACAGGCACTCATACTACTCACTCAGCTGCACCCCCCCACCCCACCCCTCAGTGCCCCGGGGAACTCACAGCCAGCTGCTGCTGCAGATCCCTCACTCGGTGTTGTAGAGTCTCCACCAGCTGGCTCTGCCGCTTGGTGGGGCTGCCACTGGTGTAGGTGAGCTGGGAAAGGCCGTTGAGGGCCTGCTTGAGTCTTTCCACATCATTCAGAAGTTCAGTTATCTTTTGAGAGACAGAGAAGGGTTGCAGGAAAGCACATGCCATCATTCCTGAATACCTTTGCACAGAAATCACTCCTCGCCTGAGACACAACTGTAAACAGCAGGTGTGATGCTGCCAAGACTCCACCAACAGAACACAGCACACTATTCTTACTTCTTAGACTGAATTCCCTTCAGTAAATTTCTTCCAAAGACAACACCAAATTGAGAATAAGCATCATGCTCATCCTAGGACTGGGTCATGAACTTAGTGTTCTGTGAGTATGTAAGGGCCTCTGAGGCACATGAACCATCTTCCAGGTGATGCTTTGAATACTGAGGAGGGACTTTATTAGTTGGAGCATGAAAAGGAAAAGAGCTCATAGACACACAGAGGTAACTTTTTCTTCCAATCAAGGGCTGTATTATTTTTATATATTTTTCTTTTTTTAATTTTTATTTTACATGAATTGGTGTTTTGCCTGCATGTATAGCTGTGTAAGGGTGTCAGATCTTGGAATTACAGACAGTTGTTAGCTGCCATGTGGATGCTGGAAATCAAACTCAGGTCCTCTGAAAGAACAGTCAGTGCTCTTAACTGCTGAGCCATCTCTCTAGCCCCCGGGTTGTATTATTTATTCAAATAGTTTTTAAAAGATTTATTTTTATTTGTATATTTGTGTGTGTGTGTGTGTGTGTGTGTGTGTGTGTGTGTGCGCACGCGCGCGCGCGCAGTGCTCACAGAGGCCAGCAGATGGCATCATGTTCCCCCACGGTTGAAATTCCAGAGGGTTGTAAGCTGCCCAGCATTGGTGCTACGTCTTCTGAAAAGCAGCCAGCAAGTGCTCTTAACTGCTTAGCTGTCTCTGGAGGCCCAGAAGCTGCACTGTTTACTAACTGGCAATGTGTATAAGTAGATGCAGGCATCAGCTATCACAATGATGCTCTACTGCATCCTAACGATTCTGCACATAAGCTGAGTGGATTTAAATGCTGGATCTTCTGGGGGAGACGTGCTGCTGAAGAGGGCTGGATCTGAGCCTGCTGTTACTCATTTCATATTTCCCCAGCGGGTAGAGGCCATTTCATAATTACTTAGTGAATACATTAAGCTGTGATCAGTCTTCATATTCAATCTCCATGGTACAAACTAGACATCTACCAGTTTCAAATATATTATTCTGTAACTATTCTGTAAAATTGGACCATAAGGGAGAAAACCAAGAGGGAAGGATAAATTCTAAATCCTGCTCCTAAAATGTTTTAATTTAACGAATGGCAAAACTAACATAAAACCTGCAATTTTGGAGGAACTGTTGACTGTAGGTTAGACTAACCACTGTGGACTTCAGGGTAAGGATGAAGAGCCAAAGGGTACACAGGACACAGCACAGCACAGAAAGCACAAGAACTACCAGGCCAAGTCTGTAGAAACCTGTGGGTAGAATGCACAGTGACCTGGGCTGGGTGCACTGGTGTGGGTGAGTAGGGAGATGGAGTTTGGATGTTCCCAGTGACCTTGGCTTCTGTGGGCTGCTATGCTAAGGAGTCACATAGGTTTCCTCTGCAGAGACACTTGTCTGCAATAAGGCCTACCTTATTGTCCTTCGCTTCAATCTGCTGCGCAGACTCCTGTATCCTCTGCTGTAGCTCCATGACGGTTGTTAGGGACTTGTCACACCGCTCCTTCTGGTCCTTGATCTCCTGCTCGATGCTGAGATGGAGCAGTTCCTTCGCGTCTTTGGCAGAGGACTTCTCCTCACACACTTGGTCATACTTCCTGTTCAGACTGGCCAGTTTGTCATTTAAGTTGGAAATCTGGGTCTCCAAATCCTTCTTTGTGGCTTTATATTTCGACATATCGACAACTTCTCTGGTCTCTAAGTTCTTCAGCGCCTGCTTGGTATTCTGAACCTCTGTCTGGAGCTTGGAGACTTCCTGGGCTTTGCTCTGGTTCTCCTCCTCTTTTTCTCTCAGGCTGGCTCTCATGATTCCCACCTCTTTCTCGAAGGCTTCCTTCGCCTGCAGATGATCGGCCAGGGGCACAGAGGAGTTCTTCTGGTTCTCCAGCAGCTGCTGAAGCTTGTTCACTGTCTGCTGCTCTTTCTCCAGACACTTCTGCGTATCCCTCAGTTCCTCCCTTAAGTGCTCAATCGTGCCGTTGAGAGAGGTTTTCAGAGCCTCCACCTGCTCCAATGGGATGGGCTGTTTCTGCAGAAGGTTTTGGGCTGCCAGCACCTCGGAGGCTTGCTTGGACCTTTCTTCTGCCAGCTTCTCCTTCTCGTTCTTCACGTCGGCATACTTTTGGGAGAGGTCCTTCAGCTGCTTGTTGAGCTCCTCTGTTTTCCCACTTAGCATTCTTTCTGTTTCCCTGGCCTCTTCCACCAGAGCGTTCTTACCCTTCAGCTCTTTCTGAAGGGTAGCGAGATCCTGCCTCAGGCGCTCATTCTCCTGCTTGCCCTTCTTGACCTCGTCATCCCTGACGCGGCATTTGTGCATCTGCTCTGACAACTGTTCCCTCAGTCCTTTCTCTGTGGCCTTGAACTTGCGTTCACACTCTTCCAAGCGGGCCAGGGGAGCATATTTCAGCTTGATGCATTCCTGGATGGTGTCAAGCTCCTTTTTCTGGGCTTTAATTTCAGCATGCAGTGTGAGGATCTCCTCCTGGCCTCGGCGGTAGTCGGCCAAGATGCTTGTGTTAGCATCCTGGGCCTCCTTCAGGCTCTGACTCAATGAGCTCATCTTTCTTGAGTGCTCTTCCAGGCTCAAGTAGTCGACCTTCATTTGATTCTGAACATTCTCCAGGTTCCTTCTCAATATTTCATTCTCGTCTCTTATTTTTGAAAATTCCTGGCTCGTGTCATCAAACCTTTTCCTCGCATCAAGCAGGGCTCTGTTGGTTTTCTCCAGTGAGCTGCTCAGTGAGGCCTTCACCTCCTCGTGGGTTTTGGCAGGCACATACTGGCTACTCTGAGTCTTTTTCAAGCTAGCGTTTTCAGACACAAGTGCACACATTTTCTCCTGATCCTCAGCACATTTTTTATTAAGTTCAGACAGCTGCTTTTTTAGTTCAGCAATATTGGATTTCAGAGCCATTAGCTCCTTTTCATGTTTTTCAGGAGCTACAAATACAGCTTCCAGGCGGCTGACCTTCTTGGTCAGCCTGTCTTTCTCTACCAGCAGTCTTTCTGCTTCGAGCTTCTTCTCCGTGCACCTCTGTGTTACCTCCGAAAGCTTCTTATTCAGATCCTCCATGCTGACGTCATGGGACTTCTTCATCTCCTCATTGACCTTCAAAGGCACGTAGCACGTTTCCATCTCCACTGTGAGGCTGTGCACCTGCTGGCTGAGAAGCTTGTTGTCCGTCTGGACTCTTTCCACTTCTTTCTGGAGCGCCTGGTTTTTGAGGGTCAGCTCTGTGACCTTCTTCCCCAGCTCTCCCAACTTCTGCTCCAGCCTGCTCTTGAGCTGCTCGTGTTCCTCGGGTCTGACGTGCTGGGCGAGCTTGGCCCTGGCACCCTCCAGCTCCCGCTTCAGCTGTCGAACTTCCCCCAGAGAGTTCTCATAGTCCCGTGACACCTCCGCTAGCCTTTTCACTTTCTCGTTCACTTCACTGGCTAATGAGTTCTTCATGCTGTCAAACTTCTCTGTGGGGACGGAAAGGGCAAGCTTTGCCATCAGCTCCTTCAGCTGGCCCTCCAACTCCATGACCCTTCTTCCTTTCTTCTCCCTCTCCACCTCGCACGTGCCGCACTCCATCTGTAACCTCTTATTCTCTTCCACCAGCCTGCCTTCGTCTCTCCTCAGCTGCTCCACCAGCACCTCGCTCTGTCTGATCTGGCTCCGCAGCTTTCCCACCTCTGCGGAAGCCCCTTCATACTTGGCTTTCATGTCTTTCAGCTGCTCCTTCAGCTCCTCGCTGACGCGGTGGCTCCCTGTGGCTGCTTCGTTGGTCAGGTGCTCTTTCAGGGCCAGGAAGTGGGTCTGCATTTGCTTGACTTTCCCTTCCGACTCGTACATCCTCTTCTGCACGTCTTTGAGGGCATCTTCCAGCTGCTTGATCTGCTCGTCTGAGTCCTCCTTGACTCTCTCACACTCCAGAGCTAAAGCTTTGCACTCTGCTACCTTGTGAGCCAGTTCATTCTGCAGCTTCAGTCGGTCTTGCTTTGCTGAGTCACAGAAAGTCCGCATCGCTTCTAACTCTCTTTTTAAAATCTCATTTTCAGAGTATGAGGTCTGACTGGGTAAAGAGAGCTCCAGAGGTCTTAACATAGACCTGCTTTGCATATGTGGGGGTACACCTGGGGATGTACACTGCAAAGGAAAAACAGACATCAAGCATAGAGCTTACAGACACGGCAACAACTTCTATTTTATAGAAGGTTCTAGACCATCTACATCATCAGCAGTCAAAGGCTTTCAGTAAGATGAGAGGGACGGGTGTGGGAGAAAGTAAAGGATCAATTTCATAATAAAAACAGTTCTGGGTAGGATTTCCTCAATACACTTAAAACATTTTGAGAGTTTTTAGGTCAATTTCTAAAGAAGATAGCTGTGACCTTGGGCTCAGTTTCCTTTCTCAATTCAGCATGTCTCCATTACATAGGAACACCAGATCTAACAGACCATGCTTACTATTCCATTATGTTATCTGCCTAGACTTCAGGTTCTAAAAACAGCCATTAGAACCCCCAAGTAAGTAATGAATCTTAAATATGTACATAATTTCACAGAATTATAGATGATTAAACTTCTATTTATTTGTTTGTGTGTTTACTTGTTTTGTGAGACACACATGCATATGGAGGTGATAGGGCAAATTTGGAGACTCGCTCTTCTCCTTTTGTGATGTGGATCCCAAGGTTTGAACTCAGGTCATCAGGCTTGCAGGCAGGTGCCTTCACCAGCTTGGCCACATAGATGATCCACACATATTATTAAATTTCTAATAAAATATGTGACATCACAGCACTTTCCCTGTTGACCCCAATATAATGCTCTTTAAAGTTTAAAAATTCAACCAGAGTAAGCCTACCTCATATGAGAATTGTCACAGAAATGTCAATCAACTCAAAAAAAAAAAAAAATACGTGTATTTTCTTCTAGCAGGAAGATAAATAGAAGTTTTAGCATATAATTTTAATATAAAATTTGATGGCTATCTTGTTCCCTTGATTGACTAATGCTGACCAAAAAAAGAAGTATAATTTACCTTCTGAGAGAGATCATCAACTATCAGGACATGTAATCTTGAGAGACCTAATATAAATATTTTTACCTTCATTTTTACTTTCCTCATGTAGCAACAATAATATTTATAAGTACTAATTTATCAATAAATGTTATGGGCTATGAGAGTATCCTATTATTTCAATGGGCAGAATGTTTTGTTTTAAGCTGTTTATGTAAATTAAAATCACCTTCCTCTTTTTCAAGAGAAAGAAATTGCCAATATAAAACACTTTCCTAGTCTTGGCCTCTAGACTAGCTTTCAATTGTTCAATTATCTTTGGACTAACACTAGAATAGTTTGCCAAGAAATTATATTTACAGAGTCACAACTTTCATGCTATTATACATTATTACAATCAGATACTTCTCCAGGCTTCTCAAACACTGGGAACCTAGTGACTGCCCTGACTGAAGACTCAAGGATCCCCATCACATAGTCTTTCATTATTGTTCTTTTCTTGAAACAGAGTCTCAGTAGCTGAGGCTAGCCTCAAAAAATTTCTGCATCTAACTTTTGGCTTCTGCTCCTCCTGGCTCCCCTCCCAAGTACAGAGCTCACAGACATGCGCCAGCACACCAGGTCTCTGCAGCACTGAGGATGGAACCCAGGCTTCACATATGCCAGATAAATAGGTAAGAAATTATCCAATTTTCTACCTCTTAGAAACATTCTCTATTTTGAAGTCAATTTTCAAAACAGAGGATAAATATCTAATTGCAACGAACAATTACATTTCTATGCCCAACTGCTACTTTTGAATGATTCACACCAGTGCCCTCCTACATGGCACAGAAGCACTAACAGTCCCTGATGAGCTGAGGACAGGGCACAGTCTGACATCTTAGTCAATCCACTGTCACCACAACTCTCTAGAGGACCAGAAACAGCAATATGTATTTTTATTAAACTTGAAAAAGCAAGACCAACTTTGGCCATGCATGAAAACCTTACTCTGTGCTAACAGACTTAGTGGATATATAGAGGTTTCTTCATTTTAGACAGACCCAAATGTTTTCTTTTAAAAAATGTTTTCGTTGGTGATGGGGTTTTTTGTTTTGTTTTGTTTTGTTTTTATTTTTCTTCCTCTTTTTAGACAGGGTCTCACTATGTTCCAGGCTAGCTATGTAGACCATGTTGGCCTTGAACTCCCAGATTCACCTGCAAAAGTGAGCACCACCATATTTGGCCTCCTTAGATAGGCTTTTATATTAAATAACAAAAGTCTCACCTGAGAGTCTGTGGGCAACATTTGACCTTGTTTATGAAGCATTTCTTCTTTTCCTAATTAAAACCAATAAATGATATTTTAAATACTCATGCCAAAGTTGGCTTAGTGTGGGCTAAAAACAGGTATAATTTCTTGTCCTTTATTATATAATCAAAACAAAAGCAGTTTTGGCTATTCTTGTTCTTAAGTGGCCATATTATTTCTGTCAGTAAAAGGCAGAGTGCTGAATAGCAGACACTGCGGGGAGGGGCTCAGAAATAAGCAAGACTTTCTGGAGAGATGGCTCAGTGATCAAGAACACCTGCTGAGTCTCCAGGAGACATGACCCAGGCCCCAACACTCACATCAAGTGTCTCACAATCACCTCTAACTCCAGCTCCAGGGGATCCAATGCCCTTTTTGAACATACTTAGCCACACAGAGACACATATTTTAAAATAAAAGAAATACTTTTAAAAATCTTAAGACTATTAGGTTAAATAGGCTACAGGATTACTTAAAAATGTATAATCAGCCAAATTTATAGGTTAACAATACTATTGATCTTAGCTAAGAGGCAAAAAAAAAAAAAAGATTTTCTAGAGAAGCTGTATCAAACTAGGAAATAAAAAAGAGATGAATCCTAAAATAATAAATAAGCAATTGCTTATGAAAATGTGAAATACTTATTTACACTGAGATCAATTTCTCCCCATCAGAAAACTACATTTGTTTCTTTCCATTAAAAGAATATTAATAAATCCTGAGTTGGAGAGATGGCTCAGTGATTTCAGGAACTGGCTGCTTTCCCAGAGGATCCAGGATTGATTCCTAGTAGCCTCATCACTGCTTGCAAACATCTGTAACTTCATTTTCAGGGGCTCCAAGCCCTCTTCTGGTCTCCTGGGCACTGTATGCAAGGCCTCTGTTCCTGCCACATTTCATTTTAGAAGCCAAGTGCTTATCTGAGCCAACCCCTCCATGTGTAACATGGAGGCTGGCTGCTGACATTGGGCAGTATCAGCCCCATCTATAGGAAGGTACAGCCTATAGGCACAACCGTCCCTATTTGCCCACATGGTCATACTTACGGTTACTGGAGTAACTTCCGGGTACTGAATGATCACTCTGAAATCAGAAATGTAAATTCAAATATTTTAGGTGTGCATGATCCAAGTTGTCAAATGCTCTATCTATTTTGGTTCTAAGGGATCCATTCCATCCTTAAAATCGCCTTTGGACAGATCTTGCTTCTCTAAAGTGTTGCTCTCCCTGAGCCTAAAAAGGACGGAGTGCTAGCCCCAGTTAGGGCCAGCGGGAGCAAACACTTTAACAAACTCAGCCAAGAGCTTCCAGGAAAAACTGCACTGCTTTGAACACAAGAAGAATAAGCTGCAAATGAACTAAGAACCTTGAGGCCTCCCATTTGCTATTCTGTGTAAGGGCAGGAAGGAAGTGGCCACACAGCACAGCAGGGTCTCACCTCCATTCCCACAGCTGGAACTGACTCTGGGGTACTGGAATCTCTTCTTTTCAGAGCTGTCGAGATGCAGACTACTGCTATGGCCAAGGTGAACTGGGGCAAAGGCCCGCACATGGCAGAACGCCATCAGTGAGGAGAAAGTGTGAGGAGACGCTCCAGATACCCTGGTTAAAACACCCTGTGCCATTCCTTTACTCAGGTGAGGATGTCCACAGACTAGTGCAGAGGTGAAAATATTATATTCCCAGGGTCAGCGTGTGTCAGCTCCAAGAGCTCAATGCCAACCTTCAGCTTAGGGGGTGCAGCAAACACAGTCCGGTATTTGACACCTAAGTCAGTGTCACCTATAGCCGGCATTTCACAACTAAACTAACTCACCTCCAATGGCAGTGCCCCAAATGCAGGATGATGCATATGTAGGTAAACTGTTCATGCCACACAGTATTTAATACCAGAGTCTAGAACCATTCACTACATGGAGTAATGTGTATATATGGGGAGGAACTTAATTTGGTTTTCTTATCTTTTCTTAATTTCTCAATTACAACATAGAACTAGCCTCATTCTAAAGTGCCTAGGTTTCCTCCAATTTTAAATAAGATCAAAAAATTTAGTTTTTGACATGCAATCCTTCGTAATTTGGACGCTCAAGTCATCCCTGTGTGTCTGCGGGTATCAATGTTTACAGACTCTCAGACCCTCTCACATGACAGAGTACAGAGCATGGCTTGGATTATGTACATCCTCCACATACTTTAACTAAGGTTATTTATAATCTCTAGCAGAAGATAAATGCCATGGAAATAGTTAGGGTATAAAATTACTTAGGAAAAATAACAAGAAGGAATGCATCTGTACATGTCCAATAGAGAAATTCCTCATTATTTTTTATTTACTGTCCTTTAGTTTATGGATGCAGAGCTCAGAAACATGGATATGGAACTTACTATAAATGATGAGCCCTGGATTAAATGACTAATTTCATAAGTTTATGTAAGTAGGCCCTGTGATTTTCTTTTTGCTTAAAAAAATTTGCCTGTATAAAAATTTATCACAATGAATATGCACTGACTGAGGAAAATGTCTCCATTGTCCTGATGGGAAAGTCACTAAACAGGACATAAAACAATGATCCCACTTACTGAAGCAGGAAATAACAAGTTATGCAACGGAAATAAAGACCTTGGCCATGTATTCACTACTGCTAAGATTACACTACCTGCTTTTAGCTTATCTATAGTTTTTATTAAAAAGTAAATAAATAAATACAGTAGTTAAGAACACTCATTGTTCTTCCAGAGGGTCCAGCTATGATTTCCAGCACCTACATGGCAGCTCACAACTGTGTGTAACCCTAGTCCCAGGAAATCAAATGCTCTCTTCCGGCCTCCATGGGCCACTGGTATGTATGCAGTGCACAGGCATATATATATATATATATATATATATATATATATATGTATATATATATATGTGCAAAACACCCATATACATAATACAATTTTTATAAAAACTACATACTGGTTTTAAGATAAGAAAAATAAATTAATTTCCTATAGTTTATCATAGCCTTACTGAAAGTTCTAAACTTGACACATTTGTCTAAGATACAGAAAATAGGATTTTCTAAGACACCCTGAATGCACCTCCTAGAATTGAAAAATAAATAGCATGGCACCAAATCTCAGGTGCCATGCTCTGAGGTAGCCCTAGGGTAATGAAGAACATAGCAGAGACACTCAAAGATGCCTGGTTCAAGCCCTGGCTCTGTTACTTCCCGGATGTGAGCCCCTCACTGGGAAAACCTCTCTCCTCCCACCCTTTAGGTACAGACAGAAATGAAGCCTTCATATGGGGATCACACATGAGTCAATGCACACATGCTGCACAGAGCAGCTCCCCACCTACAGCCAGAGTGCTATATCTCACAGCCTTAACATGTCATCCACGAATGTGAAGAAAAACAGAAGGTGATATCACCAGCTTCTTCTTAAGCTTATAAAGCTGTGTTTCTAAGTAACCTTCCAAGATATTCATAAATCTAAATCACTGTTTTGTCCTAAATTTTAAATTTTACTAAAGTATCCAACATTACTGTGCAGTGTGCAATGACCTTCCACATGGCAGATTACAGCAGCCTAGAGCATCTCCATGCTTGACTACAGCCAGAGGACTACCCGACAGAGCCCTTCCTGGGAGCTGCGGGTGTCCCTGCTCACTTACATGGCATTTCCCTATGTTTATAGTCACGCCACTGTAAGTTCGCAGGTTAAAACAATATAAGGGTTTTGGAAAAGTACAAATAAACACTGCAGAGGGTTCGGGCAGGGAGTCTGCAAAGGAGCTAAGTGTCACCTACACACCACTGTTCTCACCTAGCTTACACAGTGTGCAGTTAGTGTCAAAGTGGTCACACACTCAGAGACTGAAACTGTTATAACTCAAGCTCAATTCTGACAGGGGGCCCCTTCCTCCTGCTACCCATTGAAAAGAAGAACAGAAGGAAATAACTTAATCTTTCTGTACCTCAAAATATTTAAATCTGTTTTTCAGAGCCTCAATGGTTCTTAAGCTTTCTTCATGCTGTTTTTCTTTAGCAGCCAAAAGGGACTTGAGCTTTTCTCTCTGAAATGGGAAGAAAAAATACATTAGTCCTGTGTTTGTGATGGGGTAAACATTTACTTTGAAAATGTAAACTGGAATTGTGCCGGGGACTGGCTGGGGAGATTCTGGTGGATTTTTAAGTACTAACAGAGAGTCTAACCTATAAAAATACACCAATAAAATGCATCTCTACAAGCAATATTGTTAAAATGTTTGAAATGTCATTGTTTTAAATCAATATTTTCAGAAATCTTCTTTATAATTAGAACTATTTCCCTAACAAGGCTTAGGAAAACTACACTAAAAACTATCTTCCAGCCACACACAGCTTCTGTTTTCCCTTAAAAATTTTTACGTTAGTAACTAAGATGTTGTTGTAAAATCTTGCAGGTGAAAACATTCTGCTGTTCTATTAGCCAGACCCAAAGGCCACACTATGTAGAGTTCTGTATGTAAATTCTATAGTCTGTATGTCATGTCTATATGTAAAGTTCTATGTGAAAAGTCTATACATAGAGTCCATACTATGTAGAGGTCTGTGTGTATCATCTATATATAAAGTCTACACTTCATATATGTATAAAGTTCTATATATAAAGTCTACACTTATAGAATCAGAAATGGAGTGTTTGTGTCCACCTCGGTCAGGCCCTGAATCTTCACCTTAGTTCTGCTCTCCATTTACAAGACATCTGTAGGCTTTAAAATAAAACGTAGTTCCCTACCTCACTTTCCAGATCATCGGCCACCATTACTTCCTAAGGTTAAGAAGAAGAAATTCATTTTAGTTCATGAACATTTTCCTTAAAGGGCATGAGCCTAGGAAATGTCTTGAGGATGAGCAGTGCATATCTTTAAGTCTGGGGACAATGATGTGAGGAGATGTCTCTGGGCACCACGCCTGCCCTGTGAGCCGTCATTCACTCTACCCAGTAACTGCAAAGACATTTTTGATTCTTGAGTCAAGAGTCTCCCAGACTCACACACTCTTCCTCCTCCACCAACAATCTTCAGGCCACGTGCTCATTTCCATCCCTCTCTTCTCCTTCTGAGATACTATTACCTCAGTGACAGAGGCTCTTAGCTGTTTTCCCATCTCTAACTCTTCATATTTGCCAAATCCTTACCTTTCCCTAGATTATGGGACATTTTTCCAGTTTTATTTTTGGAAGCAGAATGTTTCTTCTTTAAAACATCCTATTTTTAGCTCATAGATTAAACATCCTCTTGTCTTATGGATAATACCAGCAGTGGACAGTCTGGAGTTGTATTTTTACATTTCCTTTCCCTGCACAATCCATTACTTCTGTGTTTCTCTAGCGTCTGCTTGGTGTCAACCTCCTGCGGCTGAGGTTCTCCTAGGATATCTGACTGACACTTTGGTTTTTCCTCAAATCAAGAATGATTGGAGAACTCGGGAGCTATACAGCTGGGTGTGACAAAGTGACTTCAGTGCAAGATGATGTGATTGGGCCTCCCAGCTAAGGGCTCCTCGGTCCATATCTAAGGTCCACTGCAAGAGTGATGCCATTAGCACTGAGAGGACAACCATGGCAACCTCCTCCTCATGAACAGAAGCATCACTTGAAACTTCACCATGGCAACTCATCCTGGATAAGACACGCACTCAAAGAGCAAGTGACTCAGATAAACTGGACGAAAGTATTTTCTCCTTCTCCCCTAAAGACAGAGACTTCTGGTTATTTCTTACATTTGAAATTTCTTATACATCTATTTGAAAAGGATTTTATTTTTAAATACGTGCATTTATATGTGTTTGTATGCACATATGTGCACATGAGTACAGGTGCCTGTGGAGGTCAGAAGGTGTTAGATCCCTAGAGCTGGAGTTACAGGGTTGCAGTCAGCTGGATGTGAATGTTGAAAAGTGAACCAGGCCCTCTGAAAAAGGTGCACATGCTCAAACCGATGAACCACCTCGCTGGCCCACACATCCAACTTTGTGCACACCAGAGGATGCGCCAACATGTCACTGCTTCTGGGGTTCTTCTTGGAGCGATGCCGCTGAACCACCTCCTCACTCCATCAGCTTTCTTTCAAACTTCAATGAGCATGATCTCCACAAGAAGGCCCCTTGGTGCAGGACCCATGGTGATCTGTCCTCTCTTCTAAATGGGCCTGTCAGTCTGCCAACCACCCAGACCACCCAGTGCTACTTCGTATGTATAACATTAAATGTTTGGAGTGAAAGGTTTGGCCCTAATAAGATTATGACCCCCAACAGGGCCACTGTTGTAGAATATTATTTTAAGGTGTGTTGCTTTTGTTTATGTTGGATTTGTTTAATTCTGTGAAGCTGTATTACTTTGCCTGTCTAAAACACCTGATGGTCTATTAAAGAGCTGAACAGCCAATAGCAGGCAGGAGAAAGGATAGGCGGGGCTGGCAGGCAGAGAGACTATAAAAGGAAGAAGAAATCTTGGAGAAAGAAAAATAAAGAAGTAACCAGAGAAGGAGACTCCAGAGGCCAGCCACCCAGCTACACAACCAGCAACAGAGTAAGAAAGATCACAGAAGTAAAAAAGGGAAAAGCCCAGAGGCCAAAGATAGATGGGATAAATTAGGTTAAGGAAAGCTGACATTTATAAGAATAAGCCTCCATGAGTGATTTATTTGGGAGCTGGGAGGTGCCCCTCTCAAAAGAGCAAAAAAAGCAAGATCCCCAGCAACAGGCCACCACCCAATTTCACCTCCATCACTACCCTGACCTGAAGAGACAGGCCACACACAGGCAAAGACTGACTGTGAGTGATGGTTACGGTGGGAAAATGGCTTTGGATTTTCTTTTCAGACTATTTACCTCATTCAGCTGTAACTGTAAGCCATTGACTTTATCCAGGAGTATTCTTTGCTCTTGCTGAATTTTCCTCAACCTCTCTCTTAAATCTTCATTTTCAATCTCTAGATCCTTTAATAATAAAAAAGAAATAAATCAGCACAGCAGAAGAATGACACAGGAGACTCTGAAGTACACTGACATCACATATGAATGTGCATGGAGAAAAGAGGTTCAAGTGTAGGTGATATAAGTTTTTTGTGGGGGCTGAAGAGATGGTTTGACAGCTGAGTGCATCCTGTTCCTGCAGAGGACCTGAACCAGGTTCCTAGCACCCATGTTGGGTAGACACCACCTGCAACTCTAGATCCCAGGGACCTGACATCTTCTGGTCTCCATGAGCACCCACATCTACATGTATATGCCCACATACACACACAAAATAAATAAAAAACAAATCTCTTTTTTTTAAAGTTTTCTGTGCATTTTGCTTTGTTGGTTATGCTGGGTCTCAAGCCCAGGGCTCTACATATGCCCTGCCACAAGCCATATCCCTCGCTGAGAATATAAATAGTTTTAACAACTCATATGATTGAGAAATCTAAAAACCAATGTAATATCACTGCTGTAATAGCTGATTAGTACAAGCAAAACAAACGCACATAATTGCCACTGTGATAAATGAAAAATAGAAGCAACTTCCAGAAGCAAAGTAGTAGAAGGCTGAATACTTTTAGCTTTTGCTTAAGAATTTCCAAATTGCTCGCTAACACAGTATGGCCGGCGACATTAGCTAGCGCTCGCTCAACTCTCTCTAACGGGAAAGCAGCGGACAAGAGACTGAACTGTATCTATCTGCCTCTATTTCCAACAGACTCACGTTCAACTTTCGCTCACAAAAAAAAAAAAAAATAGCCGGGAAAATTTTATTAGTCCTTTTTTTAAAAAAAAGTAATATAAAATTATAGCAAAAAAAAAAAAAAAAAAAGGAACCTGAACTTTAGTAACACAGCTGGAACAATCCGCAGCGGCGGCGGGAGCAGAAGAGATTTAATTTAGTTGATTTTCTGTGGTTGTTGGTTGTTCGCTAGTCTCACGGTGATGGAAGCTGCACATTTTTTCGAAGGCACCGAGAAATTACTGGAGGTCTGGTTCTCCAGGCAGCAGT
>PVIH01001178.1:0-117556 GCA_004025045.1 Sigmodon hispidus
TCTTCCTTTGGTGTGAAAAATGGGATTCATTCTCTGGATCCTCCCTTCCCTGAGTAATGGTGACTGAACCCAGGGTCTTCTGCTTGCTTCCTGTTTTCACCCATTTTTATTAATGTATAATTATGCAAATAATGGGTCTCATTAGGAACTGTGTGTACTGCCAGGTCCCACCCAACCTGCCGAACAACATCTGGATAGGGGAGTGAGGGTTGAGAAAGAGACAAGAGACAAAGACAGAGACAGAACATAGGCTCGGGAGGGCTCTCAGTGAATACTGTAGCAGCCAGAGTTTATTTATCCCTGCCTTTTTATACACACCACAGCGGGGCAAAAAGACTTTCTTACCATTGGCTCAAGGGACAAACAAGTGTAAATACCTCCTTAATCCTCAAAACATCTAGTGACTGTACCTTCTGCCAGGCATCCTGTGTATTTGGCCTTGAGGAGCAAAGCATTTAGTGATCATGCCTTTGGCCAAGCATCCTGTTATTCAGCCTTGAGGAGCAAAACAAGCTGGAACTCTCTGACCTTAAGTCAAAATGGAATCAAGCCACATGATAGAGTCACTGTAGGCTCCCACAGCATACCGTATGCCTGTGTGAACCCTGTGTACTGTGGGTACTATGTGTATGTGTGTACTTTGTATATGTGTATACCTGTGTTTTATGTATATGTGTGTACCTGTGTATGTTTTGCCATGTGTATGTGTATATATTTGTGTACCATATGTAACATGTATTGTGAGTGCCATGTATATGTGTGTACCTGTGTATACTGTGTATACCATGTGTATGTGTGTACATATGCACATGTACTGTGTGTACCTATATCCCGTGTGTGGCTTCTCTCCTGCTGAGCCCCTTCCTCCTTCCAGCAAGTCCCTCTTCTGCTTAGTAGCACATTACATGATAATCTTCAGCTCCATCCATTTTGGGGGCAAACAATGTAATTTTGCTCTTAAGTGTGCAGGTCTCTCTATTGCAGCCTAACTCTGTTTGCTTTGAGTACAGCCTGAGAAGCTGTAGCCAGATCATCTGTCATCCTGTAGTTAGGTGATGAGGCCCCACCATACTGACTTGCACTTCCAGCACTTGGATAGAAAGTTCCTTTCCCTTTGCTCAACATCATTAGTTGCTTGTTTTCTTGATGCTGGCCATTTTGATTGGCATGAGATAAATCTGTAGTTTTGATTTGTATTTCGCTGGTGGCTGAGGTTGTTCCAGATTTTTGTGCATTTGCCAGCCATGCTCTTCTTTAAGAACTGCCCAATTTGTTTACCTGTTAATTGATTGGATTAGTTGATCTTAGCGTCTTGTTCTTTATGTGTGCTAGATGTTCATCCGCTATCAGAAGCAGAACAGACAAAGATGTTTCTCTCCCATTTTAAAGGTGGTCTATTCACTCTGGTAGTCATTTCCTTTGCTGTGTGGGGCTTTTCAATTTCTTACTATTCCATTTGCCAACCTTGCTCTTCTTTCTTGAACCCTTGGAGTTCTTTTTGGGAAGTTCTTGTCTGAGCTGACCTCTTGAAGACTTTCCCTCCAGTGGTTTCTTGGTGTCAGGTCTTACATGAAAGTCTTCATCTATTTTGAATAGATTTTTGTACAGGATGAGATACAGAGCTTGCGTTTTATTCTTTTACTTGTAAAGAGCTCTCTCTCTCTCTCTCTCTCTCTCTCTCACACACACACACACACACACACACACACACACACACATACACACACACACACACACACACCTACCTTTCATTGCTGGCAACATGTATTCATGTTTTAAAACAAAGTAAACCTGTGAAAAGTGCTTGAAATAAGAACACTCTTAGGTCCCTTAACCCAGATTTTTCTTCGTGTCCATTTCCCTCTTCAAGGCTGACAGAGAAGTGAAAGTCGGGAGAAATTCTCGGTGATACTCTGCGGACTCCATGGTGGAGGACCAGGCATAAATGGCCCCTTGTCTGGTAACAGATCTTGGTCATTTCAGGGTGTTTTCCAAGTCAAAATGAAGAAAATGAGCTCGGTGGTGGTGGCACACACCCTTAACCCCAACATCCGGGAGGCAGGCGGATCTCAGTGAGGCTAGCCTGGTCTACAGATGGAGTTCCAGGACAGCCAGGACTGTTACACAGAGAAACCCTGTCTTGAAAAAAGAAAACAGAAAAAGAACATGATCTTGCTTTTTGACAGCTTCACTTAAGTATAATTTATGTACTAAAAAATTGACTCATTTGACATTATTTCCCCTGGTTTATAGAGTTGTGTTAATTAATATAGTCTAGTTTAAAAACATTTTTATAACAGAACTAATTCCTCCTGACAGTTTGAAGTTCATTTTCTCCCCACCCTTAGCCTGGATAGCTATCAATTCGTTCTTAATCTCTGGGTTGGCCTTTTGTGCATGATTTTAGGTGTTTTCTGCATGATTTCTATGAGCTGTCTGGTTATGGCACAAATTAGTAACTGGCAACAGTTAAACACTGTGCTCTTAATAAATGTCTTACTTTTCTCAGTGATATGACCAAATACTTGACAAGAAATAACTTAATGTAGGAGAGGTTGGCTTTAGCTAATGCTTGAGAGGAGACAGTCCATCATGGTGAGAAGGGACAGCAGCAGTGTGAGGAAGCTTGTCACATTGCATGTGCAGTCAGGAGGCAGAAAGAGATAAATGAGGTGCTGATTGCCTTCTTCACTGGAAAGACACACTGTCCTTTGTGACTAGAATCTGATTTGTAGAAAGCAGAGAACATTTGCACATCCGCTTACCCAGTGACTTTTCATCCAATGGCTCTAACCCCCAGTGATGATCCTTTACTGAACCAATGATTGAGGTACTGTGAGCCTCAAGCGTTCTTAGGCTTGAGTGCATATTTGTGCCATATGAGGCATTGAGAAATAAGTTTACAGAAAAGGGAACCAGTTAAACCTAGCTTAGCCCTTAGAGGCTTATATCCAGTGCATAACTGGAATCTAAGAGTAGGTGTTTCCTTATTAGTGCCCCAAGGGAAATTAGGCAAACCACTCTGCTCACTATAGTGTATCCAGCTGCACAGTTCTGACCTCTGTCCTGTGTGACACACCTTGGTTTCCCCTCTCCTGAGACTCATATAGTAGTTGTACGTATGTGTGTGTGAATGTGTCTTGTGTGTGCGTGTGTTGTGTACATTTGTGAACACATAGAGGACATTAGGGGGTCCTGCTCCACCACTCTCTGCCTTATTTCTTTGAACAGGGTCTGTCATTGAACCTGGAGCGAGGCTGGCAGCTAGAAAGCCCCTAACCCTAACCCTAACCCCAACCCCAACCCCAACCCCAACCCCAACCCCAACCCTAACCCTAACCCTAACCCTAACCCAGCACTGGGGTTAGAGCTGTGTGCAGCCACACCTGGCCTGTTAGCTGGGCATTCAATCTCAGGCCTCATGCTTGCACACCAAGTGCACTTCCATATTGGGCTGTCTCCCCATCCTTTAATGGTGGTTCCAATGTCCTGTATCTTATTTAGTTTCTAATTCATTCGTTTCTAATTTCAACAGTTATGTTTTAATTTCTAAATATTTTTTGACTCTTTTGCATATATGCCCATCCTTATTTTAAAAGTTTTTGTCTTTGAATATTTTTAAAATTGTAAGATTAAACATTTTGATTAATTCTTTGAAAATTTCATATGCTGTATTTTTATCATATTCTTCCTCCCAATTTCTTTCTTTAACTTGTCCCAGATCCACCCCCATCTTCTATCCCTCCCCAACTTTCTGCCTTTTTAAAAAATTTAATGGCTCATTGACTCCGGTGGTCTGCACTGTACATATATAGTTCTGGGCATGGGGCCACCCACTGGAGCATGTCCATACTACCAGGGGCCACATCCTTAAAGAACCAACTCTCCCTCCCTCGGAAGCCCTCAGCAGTCCATAGATAGCACCTTTGTTATGGGTGGAAGCTCATGAGATCCTTCCCTACATCAGGCTAGAATGTTGACTGGCTTCACCTTGGGCAGGTCTTGTGCAGGCAGTCCCAAGCACAAACAGCCTTGTCAGGTCCAGAAAACACTGTTTCACTCAAGCCTTCCCCAGCCTCTGCCTCTTACAGCCTTTCCAGCTTTTCTTCCATGATAATACATGAGCTTTTTGGGGGGGTTGGGGGAGAGGTTTGATTTGTAGCAGAGAACTCCGTAGTCACTTCACCATCACTGCATAAAGCAGCTTCTCTGATGAGGTCTGAGAGCCAAATTGATTTATGGGTAAAGGTGAGTGTAGAAGCAGTCTGATATTATGTCCATTTAACAAAAGAATAGTAGTAAATTTATTCCTGGGGCTCCTAACCCTAACTCCATTTTATTTTGGTTTTAAAAATAACCTTGCTGTATGTAGCTCCCCAACCATGGGATCTGTGGAGGGCTTGGGCCCCACAAACCTCTCTTCAATTCATGACTGAATAGTTGTGGCTCAGTCTTGCCCAGGTCCTGTGCAGGCAGCTAGAGATGTTGTGAGTCCACAAATGACATTATGTTATGCCCAGAACAGTGTTTCACAGCCTTCTTCTGTATCACCCAGCTCTTATACTCTCTCCACTGTCTCTTACATTGTGTTCTCTGCACCTTGGAGGTGGTGATATAGTGCTCCTGTTGAGGACTGAGCACTCAGTGGCCACTTATTCTCAGCACCTTGTCAGCCCTGAGTCTTCATTTGCTGCCTTTCTGTTGGGAGAGAAGTTTCTCTGACCAAGGCCGAGTTTAGCACCAGTCTCTGGTGTAAACACATACACCCAGGAGGCAGTTCAGTGTCCATGAAGCAAAACAGAGACTATGTCCTCCACAGCCATGGGCCTTTGGCCAAGTCCACAGTGCAAAGCATGCACTGCCTCAGTGTGAATTGGGTATGGTTATTATGCTCTCTTAATGGATCAGCCTGTTGGCAGCATTTGGTGCTTTTTTAAAAATCATGTTTCTTATTGAAGTCCAGATCTGAGCTCAGCTGACTACACTTGTTTCAGCTTCTGTTTGGTTGGTGTATTGACTTCTGTCCCTTAGAGTTCAGTGAGTGTGTCTTTATCAGTGAAGGGAGCTTCTGGTGGATAAGTAATTAAATGTTGTTTTTTAAGCCAATCAGATGGATACTCCATATCAGTGATTCTCAACCTGTGGGTTATGACTCCTTTAGAAGGTCAAATCATCACCTAAGACCATCACAAAACACAGATATTTACATTACAATTTATAACAGTTATGAAGTAGCAATGAAAATAACTTTATGGTTGGGGGGTCACCACAGCACAAGAAACTGTATTAAGTGCGTCACAGCATTAGGAAGGTTGAGAACCACCGTTCTATATCTTTTATCTGAAGAATCAAGACCATTCATGCTCAAGGTTATTGTTTAGAGGGCTTTGCTGATTTCTATACCTTTCTTCTTGGTAGGACTGGTTATTTATTTTATTCTTTTCTTCTTTTTTTACAATCATCTTATTCATGTATTTATATTAGGGACTGGATGGCTTTTTGGATGGGATGATTATTTTTTCTTTGTTTACCTAATCATCAATTGTTTTTCTTTGTCTCATGATTGAGATTGTCTTTCTCTTTTGTGTGTGAGATTCCTTTAAGTATCTTCTACAGTGTTGGTAGTGGTCATGAATTGCTTCAGTCTGTGATTCCCTCAAAATAGATTTATTTTTCTACTTATTTATTTCATGTATCCTAGAAAGCCTTGAACTTGATATGTAGCCAAGGACGACCTTGAATTGCTGATTCTCCTTGCCTTCCTCCACTTCCTGATTCCTGGGATCCTAGGCACGTGCCATAACACCTTGTTTATGTGGCTCTGGGGACTGAATCTGCATTCTAGGCAAGGACTTTACCAACTGAGAGGTACAGCTGAAGCCCCATTTTATTTTGGTTTTAAAAATAGCCTTGCTGTATGTAGTAAGCTTGCTTGATGGGTAGTTACTTTCTCATGGACCGCTCTCTTTCTCCTCTTCCACCTCTCTGTCTCTCTGTCTCTCTGTCTCTCTCTGTGTGTATCTGCCTCTCTGTGTATCTGTCTCTCTGTGTATCTGCCTCTCTGTGTATCTGCCTCTCTGTGTATCTGCCTCTCTGTGTATCTGCCTCTCTGTGTATCTGCCTCTCTGTGTATCTGTCTCTCTCTCTGTGTATCTCTCTCTCTCTCTCTTTCTATGTATCTCTTTCTCTCTCTGTATGTGTGTGTTTGTATAAAATCGTTCTATTTTCCTGACTTTTAGGATTTTTACTGAAAGATCCAATGTTATTTTTTTTGGAATAGTCCTTGCAAGATGACTTAAAAAAAAAAAAAAACCCAACAGATTTTAAGATCTATTTTGTAGTCTTACCAATTCCACTGTAAAATGTGGGAGGGCTCTTTGCAGGTATGTCGTTAGGCTTTTGAATGCTTACCTTTTTGCTTGCATTGGGGACATATTCTACTGTAACTTTATTGAATAGATTTCCTGTGCTCTTTTTTCCTTTTCCTTTTCTTCGTGTGTGTGTGTGTGTGTGTGTGTGTGTGTGTGTGTGTGTGTGTGTGTGTGTGCCAGTGCATGTATGTGTATTCAGATGTGCTTGGTCACAGTGTGTGTTTGTGAAGTCCAAGATTGATGTTGATGTTGAAAATCTTCCTTAATTACTCTGGCATCTTATTCTTTTGAGGCAGGGTCTCTGGATCTGGAGTTTGTTTATATGGCTTAGGCTTTGTCCTAGATAGATAGGGTAACTGTTCTGTGATGAAACACTATGACCAAAGCAACTCGGAGAGAAAGAAGTTTATTCAGCTTGTGCTTCCACATCACTGTTTATCATGAAAGGAAGTCAGTGGAGGAACCTGGAGGCAGGAGCTGATGCAGAGGGTACCGACAAGTGCCACTTCCTGGCTTGCTCAGCCTGCTTTCCTATAGAACCCAGGACCATTAGTGTTGGACCAGCCTGACTCCATTTTAAGATTAAAAGCCATTATGTTACAAGATCAAAATTAGTTCATTCCTGATTTTTTTGTTTTGTTTTGCTTGTTTTGTTTGTCTTTTTGTCAGACTTGAGTTTGACTATGTCTTGACCCATTTTCTAGAATTTGACATTTTCCACATATACCCTAAATGTGTATATACCCTGATCTCCACCTTAGTAAGATGTTCTGTCAAATAATTTTAAAATGTTCTGCTAAATTTCCATGTAACTCTTGAAAACTCTCAGCCTTGCAGTTTTGGGATTCATATAAATACCAGCTTCTGTGTTTGAGGCTATTTTCTCAAGCTCTGCTTTAGGGAGCTAGCTCTGTCAGAAAATAAAGCTTGCTTAATTTAATCAAAGTAGGGCTGGAGAGATGGCTCAGAGGTTAAGAGCGCTGACTGTTCTTCCAGAGGTCCTGAGTTCAATTCCTAGCAACCACATGGTGGCTCACAATCATCTGTAATGACATCTGGTACCTTCTTCTGTATACTGTATACATAATAAATAAATCTTTAAAAAATTTAAATTTAATCAAAGTAGTTGGGTAATGGTCTTTACTGTTGTTCGGTAGGATTAATATGACCTCACCCACAATAGGCTGGTCCATCCCTCATGAATCATGAATTAAGAAAATACCCTGCAGGCTTGCCTAAAGCCTGATCTTTCTTTTTATTATTATTATTAATTTTATTTATGCACATTGGTGTTTTGCCTCTGTGTGTGTGTGTGTGTGTGTGTGTGTGTGTGTGTGTGTGTGTGTGTGTATGTTGGATCCCCTGGAACTGGAGTTATAGACAGCTGTGAGCTACCATGTCAGAGCTTTAGCGGTCTCATTCCTGATGACTCAGGCACAGGGCTATCACGCTCCAAAGGTATTCTCAGGTGAGGTACTTGCACCACAGCATCCAGGAGTGGGGATACCAGCTACAAACCTCCACTTCCCAAGCCAACCCTCCCGCCACCTCAAGCTTCTCAGCATGCCCACATCTGCCCTGTCCCTCATCTGGGGAGGCCTGCCCTGTCTGCTCACTTATACCTAACTACACTATAGTTTAGATTTCTTTGTTATTAACATTTTTTATTTAGCATAGAGGTTGGCAAATCCATGAGCCCAGTGTGGCTCATAGACTATTTGTTCTGGAATGCCACCACATCTGGTCAGCCTCATACAGCCTTTGGCTGCCCCTGCACTTCTAGGGTAGAATTTAACTATTGTGACAGCCCCATTTGCCAAAGTTAAAATATCTGGCCCTTTACAAGAGATTTGTGGGCTTCTGACCTTGCACTGTGTTTTCTTCTTTGAATCGTGGTAAATGTGCATTGCATCAGACTGAGCAGCCTGGTCACTTTTGGTCAGACTAAGTACAGCTCAGTGGTGCTGAGCACATCTGTCTGTTTTGTAACTGTCACTATCATTAGATTGGTCTAATTACTGTTGCTGCAACTTTAGATTGAGTAATGGGTGGTTAGAATAAAGATTAAGTTGGGGACTTTGGTTTTGGTTTTTTGGGAATATGGGTTTGAACACACTAAACAGCCCCGGGGTTAGCCCCAAATGCACTATTCTCCTGCCTTAGACTCTCAGATGTTAGAACAGCAGGTGTCATGCTGTTAGTTATTTCTCTTCAAGCTCATGGGTCCATGGGGCCTTCTTCATGCACAAGAACATGCTAGAGTGAACTTCACAGGACGACAGGGGACAACTGTGTCCGAAAGAGCTATTTCCACAACAGAAATGGTCTCGGAACAGCACAACAACCTGCTAACCTACTAATCCATTTATCTACCAGGACTACACTCTCAGGACCCAGTCCCTAAAAGACCCTGTGACTTTGGGGGTTATGTTTCTAGCACATGAGCTTGGGGTACACACTCAAACCATAGCACCTCCAGTCTTTAAAACCTTCCATCTTACAGAGTTGAAAGGCTGTATCCATTATGCAGCAGCTCCTGGCCTTTCCTCCCAACTGACCGACACTCACCAGCCTATTCTTGTTTCTATCCCTTTGGTCACTGTCAATTCCTCCTGGCATTAAGCTGACATAATATGGGTCATTTTGTAACTTGTTTATTTCAGGAGGATTTCCCTCCTTTGTGAGAGGATCTTATATTGTCTGTATGAGCATTTTGTTTTTCCACTTGTTGCTGGTTTGCTTCATGTCTTAGTGGGGAGTTCTGTTGCTGTGATGAAACAGCATGATGAAAAAGCACCTTGGGGAGGAAAGGGTTTATTTGGCTTACACTTCCACATCACTGTTCATCATCACAGGAAGTCAGGACAGAAACTCAAGCAGGGCAGGAACCTGGAGGCAGGAGCTGATGCAGGGGTCATAGAAGGGTACTGCTCACTGGCTTGCTCCTCATGGCTTGCTCAGTCTGCTTTCTTATAGAGCCCAGGACCACCAGCCCAGGAATGGCAGCACCCACAATGGGCTGGGCCCTATCTATCACTAATTAAGAAAATGCCCTACAGCCAGATCTCCTGAAGGCATTTTCTTAATTGAGGCTCCCACCTCCAGGTGGCTTTAGCTTGTGTCAGGTTAACATAAGCTATTCAGGCACTTGGGCTGTGGTACGGGGATATACAAACTGTTCTTCTGCCTGAAATCCCATTTAATTTTTCTATACTGAGAGGCAACATTGTTGAACCGTGTAGTTATTCCACCATTGATTTCTAGAGGAACCTACTATTTTATGACCTTTATAATTTATACAAGGGTTTCCATTTCTCTGTATCTATCAGGATTATTTTCTGCTTTTCTTTGTTGTGGGTGAAGGGTGCTGTTGATAGCCTCCTGGCTAACTGCTAACTCACTGTGGCTGTTTGTTTATATACTTGGTTTTAGACACAGGTTCTCACATTGCCAGTTTGGTTCCTTCCATCTCAGGCTGTAGACTTTCCTGACTCTTTTGTATCCTACCAAGACAAGTTTCTCTGTCTCAGCTGTGTGTGGGCAGAGGAGACTGTCATACAGTGCCTGTCTCTAGTTCTGTGTGAGTCAGGGAGGCTGTTCTACAGCACCTGTCTTAGTTCAGTGTGGGCAGGGAGGCTGTTTACAGTACCTGTGCTTTCTTGCTTGTTCTCCAGGTTGGACAAGTGAGTGCTTCCAGGAGTGGAGTGCCTACACCCGCCTGGCCATCCCCAGTATGTTCATGGTGTGCATCGAGTGGTGGACCTTCGAGATTGGAACCTTCCTTGCAGGTCTGTCCACACCCAGGGGAACCTGCACACAGCATGGGGAGTCTGAATTCACACCCAGGGGAACCTGCACACAGCATGGGGAGTCTCAACTCACACCCAGGGGAACCTGCACACAGCATGGAGAGTCTCAATTCACACCCAGGGAACATGCACACAGCCTGGGGAGTCTCAACTCACACCCAGGGGAACCTGCACACAGCATGGGGAGTCTCAATTCACACCCAGGGAACATGCACACAGCCTGGGGAGTCTCAATTCACACCCAGGGGAACCTGCACACAGCCTGGGGAGTCTGAATTCACACCCAGGGGAACCTGCACACAGCCTGGGGAGTCTGAATTCACACCCAGGGGAACCTGCACACAGCATGGAGAGTCTCAATTCACACCCAGGGAACCCGCACACAGCCTGGGGAGTCTCAGTTCACACCCAGGGGAACCTGCACACAGCATGGGGAGTCTCAATTCACACCCAGGGAACCTGCACACAGCCTGGGGAGTCTCAATTCACACCCAGGGGAACCTGCACACAGCATGGAGAGTCTCAATTCACACCCAGGGAACCTGCACACAGCATGGCAGTTACAGTCCAGAAGTTTCCCAGGAATGGAAGCCCTGCTTCTATTCTCTGGTGTTTTGTAGGGTGCTTGTAGGGGCTTGCAATACAGGCATGAACCGTCCCTCAGTCAGCCGTGAGCACAGGCAGTGGCTTTGCCGCAGTTATTTCCTCCTGTGTCTTGTGAAGAAGGAAAGGGAGTCAGGAATGTGAGGACAAAGTCCCCAGCTCAGTGTCTTGACTATGTGACCACCTTGCTGGCCTTGCCAGGCTTCAGGCTGAGTGTGGCTCCGTGTTAGCTGTGAGCAGTGCTTTGGCTAGGGCTGTGATTGGTAATGTTTATAGTTCAGACAGTAGCCTTGGAGTTCTGTGGACACGGCTTGCTTCAATTGTCTCCAAAGCTGTACAAGCTGCCCTGCCTCCCTTCCCCCTGTGGTGACCTCAGGAGCCTCATCTTACCCTACAATCCTGATGGGATCTGGAGAGTGACCACATCAGTCCCTGTGCCCGAGGTCTTGGAAACATGCCAAGAAAAAATGGCTAGGATTTTTGCATCTGGGCTATTCTTGACTTCTCTTAAATGAAAATATGGGCCAGAAGCTTGGAACATGGTGCAGTTGTATCCTGTAAAACACACACACACACACACACACACACACACCTATGTATAAATAGATATGTGTTCTAGTTTCATAAAGAAAATGGTCCCTCGGGCCCGCTGTTTGACTTGTATTGTCTGAGTTGCTGTTTCAGGCCTTGTCAATGTGACAGAACTGGGGGCCCAGGCTGTCATCTATGAACTGGCTTCTGTTGCCTACATGGTAAGAGCGTGAGCAACACTTTGCGCCTCCTTTGTATAATTCCTGTGGGCCATTGTGACTACATTTAACAGAGCTGGGGAGGAGGGAGGGAGGGAGGGAGGAGAGTTGGATCCTGATGTCTTGTCTCCCATTGTGCGGCATGGGCGCCTTATCTAATTTCTGTGTTTCAATTTCTTGGTGCACAAATGGGAAGAAGTGTAGTCATGCAGTTCTACACTGCAAGGAGGACTGTATGAGACCCGGTGTGTCAACCCACCGGGTGCCTGCTGTATCCAGTCGACCAGGGTGGAGTTACTGTTGGGACTTGGTCATGGGTGTCAGGGATCAGATCCCGTCCTGTGGCTGGGATAAGAGAAGGAGACAAAGGAAATCGTGAATGTCTCAGAATCTCACCTGGGTATGTTGAGCCAATAAAAAGCAAAACAGAGTCTGAGGTGCATAAAAGCAGAGATGGATGCCTTTTAAACAGGGTAGTCAGGAGTGTTTTTCTGCCCCCTAGTCTAAACTGAGCCTCATAGGATGAGAGTAGCCAGCCTGGGGAGCCCAGGGTTGACAGCCAACTGTGGAACGTGGAAGGAGGCTGTGCGTTCGGTGCTGCCAGTGGACAGAGAAGCTGTGTAGGAGGGTGGAGCAGGAAGGACCATTTGCTCCCAGGGGACAGGGGTGTGTAGGCCTGGGGAGGCAGGAGGTGTCACTCAGGTGAGGAACTAGGGGCCTGCCGGGGGCTGCCAAGGAAGAGAGAAGTAGACAGGCAGGTGTGTGGGAGGCATTGTGTGACTGCAGAATGCAAAAAATGAGAAACAAGATCAATACAGGCAAGCTGACTTGGACATCTGCCGGAGGGTGCCTATTATCTTTTGATGCTTTTCAAATGTCCCAGCCCCAAGCTGACATAAGATACTCTGGTTGCCTCTTGTTTTCATAAATATCACAGAAGACATCTGGGCAAACAGTTTATGAGCCATTTTGCATACCTTCTTTAAAGAAATTATAGAAGTGAAGCAGGAATGTAGTGCAATTGAGAATACTTATCATACCCAAAGCCCTGGAATCAATTGCCAGCCTCAGACACACTGAGTGTGGTGGTGGTGCACGCCTGTACTATCAGCATGAAGGAGGTAGAGAGGCAGGAAGATCAGGAGTTCAAAGTCATCCTCAGCCATATAGTGGGGCCAGTATGGGCTACAGGAGAACTCATCTCAATAAGTAAGTAAATATAAAAATGAAAAAAAAGGAATTGGTTGGTCATCTCGGAATGCAAGAGAGGACTGTTGAAGAGCAGGCCCAGTGTGCAGAATGTAGGTGGAAAAGGAATCTCAACTGGAGCCAGGAGGAAGCGAGCACAGAAGGCCGGGAAGTGTGTAGAGGGAGGCGGAGTGAAGGAGGGGCAGTGGCGGGCTAGGCTGCTGTGGCCCTGGGTCACTGGAGACCTCTGGAATGATGGATCAAAGGCCTGACTGTGGGAAGAGGAGGAGGAGAGGCGGCCGAGGGGACAGCTGCCTGAAGTTCGCCTGTCCTGGTGTGTGTGTGGAGAGCCAAGGCCGCTGGTTCGTTTCTGCTCTTAACCCTGTCTGATGGAGTGGAAGGGCTAGCCTTAGGACTCTGCTAATCCTGTTTCCTGGTTAGGCTTCTGCTTCCCCACCTGTTAAGTCACAGACTCCCAGTTTTTTATATTGTTGTTATTATTTATTGTTGTTGCTTTTATCATTTTGAAGCAGGATCTTGCCATGTTACCAGGCTGGTCTTGAATTCTTGAGCCCAAGTGATCCTCCTGCCTCAGTGTCCCCAGTAGCTGGGACTACAGGCATGTGCTAGCCTCTGATTTTTACTTTTCATTGTGGTAAACATACCTAACATAAATTCACCTTCTTTGCCACTTACAGTTTATGGTTTACTAATGTTGATAACACTCTGCATTGCACAGCAGTTTCTAGAACTTGTTGTCGTGTGGGATGAAGTCGTGTCCATCGCATCCTCACCTCCCATCTTCCTAATTCTTTATGGTTCTCGTGGTAAACAAGTCCTCCAGGTTAGCTTGTTACGGAACAAACCTTAGGCACTTGCTGCTCAACAAAAACCTAAGAGAGAGAGAGATTGGAAGCAGACAGACACCCAGGGAGACATAGCAGAGCCTCAGCCTCCCAAGAGCTTCCACAGGGAGCCTGCAGGAGCCTGCCCAGCAAAGTCTGCCACAGGAGCCTGCCCAGCAGGGTCTGCCATCAGACACTTGCCTCATTCTTTCTTCTCTGGCCACCGAAAACAACTTTCACCACATGGGGTGAGGTGGGAGAACAACCAGGAAGGGCCTTACAGACATCAAGACTTTCTGGGCCTGTAAACCTAAAGAGAGATGTTTGTAGGGAGCACCTCAAACGTAGATCTGTGGGGATTTTGATTTTTGACAGGCTCTTGCGAGGTATCCAAGGTTGGTCTTGAACTCAAAATCTTCCTGTCTCAGACCCTCCGGTGCTAGGATTACAGATGTGTGCCATCACGTCTGAAACTAAGAGTTTCTCCTTAGAGTTTAAAGTGCTGTGGCAGGAAGTGGGGTGGGGTCGGTGGATGCCTTGGCAGCTCAGTGAGATCCTGACTCAAAATTAAAAGTGAACAGAGGGTTGGAAACCTAGCCTGGAGGTAGAGAACCAGCTGACACACACAGACCCGGGTTCATGGTCTAAGTTTCTCTCCATGCAACCATACCCTTGTTTGATAACTCGATGTTGTATGTCATAATTATTATTTCATGTTTTAGAGGCTCTCTGAAAAAAATGGTAGTAACAATATGCCTTTTATAAAAATGTATAGATCCAAGTTGATGATTCTTAAATCAAACAAAGAAATACAATCCCAGTAATGACCCAACTTTCCCAGGGGGTGTTGGCATAACACATAAAAAGCCAGGCATGTGGCATGCACTTGTAATCCCCAAGGCAGGGAGGCAGGGACAGGATTATCTCCGGAGGCCCCTGACCAGCCAATCTATCTTAAATGGTGAGCCCTAGGTCCTAGTAACCCCAGAAACAAGGTGAGCAGTACCTGAGGAGCAGCATCTGAGGTGACCTCTGGCTTACCCCTGTGTGCGTACCCCTGTGTGTGTGCCCCTGTGTGCGTACCCCTGTGTGCGTACCCCTGTGTGTGTGCTCCTGTGTGTGTACCCCTGTGTGCGTACCCCTGTGTGTGTGCTCCTGTGTGTGTACCCCTGTGTGCGTACCCCTGTGTGTGTGCCCCTGTGTGCGTACCCCTGTGTGCGTACCCCTGTGTGTGTGCCCCTGTGTGCGTACCCCTGTGTGCGTGCACATACAACCCATGCACCCCACTAAATAAATAACAATGCCTTTGTCACTCTGCTTATCATCTGTTAACTGCTGCTTTTAGTCTCTGAGGACATTTCATTACTTTCCGCCCCTACTACATGATGGTAAGCATCTTTAGCTATCACTAGGACACTGAACCAAACCTGTAAATGCTCTTTTCTGGTCCCTGAGCCATCTGCTTTGTTTCTGTTGAGATTTGGTGGCCGTTTCTTACTGCCGCCCTTTTCTGGAGGATATGTTCTCAGCTTTCCTCCAAACTCGGGTGATGTATGTATTGGTCCATGTATACTCATGGGTGGATGAATTGATTAAATCTTGAATTGAATTGAGCATCCCAAGAGCATCAGTTGAAGCTCTTGGGAGGCTTACATTGATCTGTAAGACAGAGAAGCCTGGGTGTGGGGGCCCGTGGCTGTACAATCCCAACACTGAAGAGGTTGAGGCAGAAGGACTGTGAATTGAGGCCATCCTAGGTTACACAGGGAGACTTTGTGTTGGAAAGAAGGAAAGAGGGAAGGAAGGAGGGAAGGAAGAAAGGAAGGAAATTTGTGGCAGCCAACATGGCGTTCCTATTCTGTCCAGAGACTTTTCTTAAGTGACCTTTCTGGAAATGGCCCCTGGAAAGCCTGGTGTAGAGTTGGGGACGGTCAGAGACATGCTCACCTCAGCCTGTGAATAAGATGCAGCCCATCCTCCTCACTCCAGCCCACCCCACCCACTGCTTCCTGAGGGTGTGGAACCTGTGTGCAGTGGGAGGGAGGCCTACCTGTGCCTGGGCAGCATCTCAGGATGCTGTGTCCCCTGCCTCAGTGCCAGGGCAGCCCCCAAACACCAGATACCACTGCTGCTGCTGAGGAGGAGGAGGAGGAGGAGGAGGAGGAGGAGGAGGAGGAGGAGGAGGAGCATTGTCCAGCCGTCTCCTGTGTGGCTTCTGGTCTGTGGTGTA
Source organism: Sigmodon hispidus (assembly GCA_004025045.1). Taxonomy (NCBI): domain Eukaryota; kingdom Metazoa; phylum Chordata; class Mammalia; order Rodentia; family Cricetidae; genus Sigmodon; species Sigmodon hispidus. The sequence goes on from PVIH01001178.1 coordinate 15,796, forward strand.
GTTGTGTAGTTGTGTAGTTGATCTTCTTCTTCTTCTTCTTCTTCTTCTTCTTCTTCTTCTTCTTCTTCTTCTTCTTCTTCTTCTTCTTCTTCTTCCTTTTAGTTTTGTGACCTTTTCATGTTGTTCATTTGTCTCTATCTGGATGATGGTTACACAGATTTGGACACACAAGTCCTGCATATTCCTTTGTAGCCAGGCCTGTTTGTATGTGTGGTGTATGATCCGTGTGTACCTGTGTGCCTGTGCAAACACACGAAGGTGAGAGGAGAATGTCAGATAGCCTACTTTATCACTCTCTGTCCTGAAACAGGATCTCTTCTCTCCCTAAACCTGGAGCTAGGCTGGTCCAGCCAGCTGCAGGGACCCTCTGGTCCCTCCCCCTGCCCCAGCAGTGCTGGGATTACAGGCTTGTATGGTCATGACTAGCTTTTTACGTGGGTGTTGGGAATTTCAACTCCCCAGCTAAGTCATCTCCCCCACTCCATTTTAAAGTTATTAATCTTTAAAAATTAATATATAATTTTATCAACTTAAGTTAGTTTCCAAAATAATAAGAAACTAGGGAGCTGTTCGGAGGTGAGAAGTGAAAGCAGGTGTGTACATTGTCAAAGCCCAAAGAAAAACTGTCTGTGTAGCCAGTACCGCCCAGAGAGTTCAAGGGCAGCACCAGGTCCTGAGATGATAATGTAGGACCCAGAGATGACCCTGAAGATTGGTTGATGGTCTGTTTAAGAAGCACAGAAACAGCTGAGTGGTGGTGCATACCTTTAATCCCGGCACTCAGGAGGCAGGCTGATCTCTGTGAGTTTCAGGCCAGCCTGGTTTACAGAGTGGGTTCCAGGACACCTAGGGTTAGACAGAGAAACCCTGTCTTAATGAGAATTGCAGAAAAACATGAGGAGGAGGAGGAGGAGGAGGAGGAGGAGGAGGTGGCTGTGGCACAGAAACAGAGTTTGGAGTTTTTATAATCAAGAATTAAAAATCAAACTTTGGTACTTGAAGGGAGTCCATTTGCTGTGATAGAATACCCCAACAAAAGTAACCCACGGAGAAAGCATTAATTTGACTACAATTTTGTTTCAGTTACAGTCTATCATGGCAGAGAAGTCACAGGGCAGGAGCTTGAGGCAGTTGGTCAACTAGAGTTGAGAAGTATAAAGAGATGAATGTATGTGTTCAACTCTCTCCCCACCTTGCTCTTCTCCCTCCTCCCATTTAATTATTTTTGAGACAGATCTTATATAGCCTGGGCTGTTCTGGAACTTGTCATGTAGGCCAGGCCAGCCTCCAATTCACGGAGATCTGCTTGCCTCTGCCTGCCAAGTGATCGGATTAAAGGTGTGCGCCACCACACACAGCCCATAGCTTTCTCTATAGTCTAAGGAATGGTGCCACCCACAGTGGACAGGTCATTTCACTTCGGTCTAATCAAGATAATTCCCATGGGAATGCTCAGAGTCTCTGGTCCCCAGGTGGCTCTAGATCCCAGCAAGTTGACAGACAGCTCTGTTTCATCTGTCCCACTGGCAGTGAAATGTGTTTTTCATATAGTTCCTTCAATTTCTAGAAATTATTTACCTATTGTATATAGATAAATAAATATACCTTAAATCTGGCCTTGGAGATTGTATTTGGAACTAAGTTATGATAGTGTTTGTGTGTTTGCTGATAACTCTAACCCTAACCCCTACCTCACCCTCACCCCACTCCTCACCCCTGCAAAATCCATGTCTGCTCTGGCATGCTTGGATTAAGGCTCTCCTGGCAGTGCACCACACCTCATACACTTCATACTAGTGAAGAAATCGGGTTTCTAGGCAGCTGAGCTGTCTGTTTCTAGTCCCACAGCTCTAGATTGTAAAGTCTGTCTAAAGTCTCCATGTGTTTGGATCCTACTACATTAACATTCACGTTTCTTTTTCTTCCTTCCTTCCTTTTTTTTTTTTAACTGTGACTTATGATTGCTAATTCCCAGGTACCCTTTGGCTTTGGTGTGGCCGCCAGTGTCCGAGTAGGCAATGCTCTGGGGGCAGGGAATGCCGAGCAGGCCCGGTGTTCCTGCACCACTGTTCTTCTGTGTGCTGGTGAGCAATATCAGTGGTGTCTGTTTGTAGTGCACTTAGTGATGTCTGTTTGTGCTTCTACAGCAGAATATCTGAGATGGGTAAATTTGTTAAGGACAAAGCTTATTTCTTACAGCTTTTAGGGCTGATGAAGCCCAGCTCTAGGTACCACTAGGTCTGGCTACTTGGGGAAGTCAGCCCTCAACTTCAAGCTCTGCGTCATGTTGTGCTGTCTTAGGGGAGGACCAGTGTGAACCTTTGAGGTGGAAATGGAAAAGGGGGAGCAAAATCCCCAGTCAGACCCTTTTAGAAAACACTTATCCCATGCCTGGCATCACGGCCCTTGTGATTCAGTCTCCTTACTTTTATGTTGGGAATGAAATTTCACCCTGAGTACTAGAGGGATAAAAACATTCAAAATGTATTCTTCATGTTCCCGAGGGTTCTTCACAGACTCCCTTAGAAGGAATCAAAGACAGCAGATTTTCATTGGCTTTTTCACAGAGAGTAAAAGAATTTTTATTTACACTGTAGCGCTGATCTTGAGCCAGGGTGTCATCATGTTTCCCAGACTGGTTTTGAATGCCCTGGTCACAGATTTAAGCAATTGTTCTGCCTTGGCGTCCCACATAGTTGTGTGGGACTGCAGGTGTATGTCCTTGAGCCCAGCTGCATGTCCGTTTCTCAGATAACTGATAAAAATCTCCCATGGGAAGCTTTGCCACATTCCAGAGCCTGTTGTTTTGTGTGACTTCTTCTGTGTTTTCCAGGTGTCTGTGCGCTTCTGGTGGGAATCCTGCTTGCAGCCTTGAAGGATGTAGTTGCCTACATCTTCACCAATGACAAGTAGGTAGTCATTCAGAAGCCATCTTTGCTTTTCTGCTTTCTTCATTGGTTATGAAGGAGCATTGCCCTTCATAATGGTTTTATCATATACTCAAATGGTTTTATCATATACTTACAATATGTTTGCACTGAATTGTTAGGCTTGTGATTAAAAAAAATTAGTGTGTGTGCACACACATTCTCGTAAATGTGCATGCCATAGTTTGTGTGGGGAGTCAGCAGGCAATGTATGGGAGTTGATTCTCCTTTTGCCATGTGAATCCTGGGGACGGAACTCAGGTCCTCAGGTTTAGCCAAAAGCACTTTATCCGAGAAGCCATCTTACTGCTGCAGATGTGCCTAAGTTCTCCTGTTCTCCTCCTGAACAGGGACATAATTTCCCTTGTGAGCCAAGTGATGCCCATCTTTGCTCCGTTTCATCTGTTTGATGCACTTGCAGTAAGTACGCAACAATTTCACTCTGATGTGTGAGGAAAATGTTCCCAGATTATTTATCTGAAAATTGCATGTCTGTGATTTAATGCTGGCATGTCTGTCAAGAGTCATTGCCTGGCGGTGGCGGTCATCTAACTGAATGTCTAGAGTGGTGCGCTGGCCAGATGACATGGCTGGATATGTCCAGGCAGGCTGGGTAAAGATAAGTCTGAACACCAGAAGGTCTCTCCCTGGGCTGGCCTTCTGTGGACCTATGCATGTTTAAAGACCCTTTGGCTACATTCCAGAACCATCCCTGGAGGCTTGTTCTTAGTGCCAACAGTTACTCTTTGTGGCCTGACTTAGGCTATTGTCTTTCAGCTTTTCTTGCTGTAGGTTTTCTGCACTTTCTCCACATCACTCTGGAGATGGGTGACCACAGTTGAGCACAGCAGCAGGAGATGCCTTTAGCGACTTTCACACATTCCTGCTGAGATGCTGTATAATTTTAGACAACATATGACTTTCTAAAATAACTTTTAAATTGTTGAGAAAGCCAGAGATTTAAATAATGTCATCAGTCCTGGTTGGCACTCTCTCGCTATGACAAAATCCATGACCAAAAGCTACTTGGGGAGGAAAGACTTTATTTGACTCACTTATTAGAATCCATCATTAAGGAAAGCCTGGCAGGAGCCTGAGCAGAGGAACCTGCCTACTGCCTAGCTCCCCCAGGGCCCTGCTTTCTTATGCAACCTGGACCACCTGCCCAGGGTTGGCACCTCCCACAGTGGACTGATCCCTTCTCATCCATCCCTAATCAAGAAAGTGCCCCACAGATATGCCCACCGGCCGGCCAGTGGAATGGAGGCATTGCCTCCTCCTAGGTGACTCTGGTTTGTGTCAGGCCAGCACACGGCCCCAGAGCTCTGTAATGGAAGCTGCTGTGTTCCTTCCCTTAGCTGTTTTTGAAATGGATGCTTTCCTTCATCTCTTCCATGACGTCCGTCCGCTCTGGGCAGCAGGGTCTGGGGGCGTCCACTCTGGGCAGCAGGGTCTGGGGGCGTCCGCTCTGGGCAGCGGGGTCTGGGGGCAGCAGCACTGCTCTCTGAACTTGATGTGACAAGCGGTGCAGACTGCGACTCTGCTGTCGCTTTCATCCCGCAGGGCACCTGTGGCGGGGTCCTGAGAGGGACAGGAAAACAGAAGATAGGCGCCGTCCTGAACGCCATCGGTTACTACGGGTTCGGTTTTCCCATCGGCGTGTCTCTGATGTTTGCTGCTAAACTTGGAATAATAGGTATGTGTTTGATCCCTTAGCGATTCACCCCAGATCTCACTGTGGTAGGAAAATTAATTACTTGAAGTGTAAGGCAGTTGACTGGAAAGCTGTAGTATGGAAAGGAAGGCCTTCCTGCATGATGGCGACAGTGGGCTTATTGGTTTTCATGACTTCATGATGTTCCTAAGTGTTTCTGCACTAAAGAGAATGATGGATTTGGAGATGCAATGTGCATTGTGCATATGGCTTTAAATCGTGTTTAAGAAGTGTCTGTGGAGGGCTGGTGAGGTTATTGAGTGGGTAGAAGCACTTGCCATGAATTTATGACCTTGTTCAGTCCCTGGAATCCACTGTGAAAGGAGAGAACTGACTCTTAAAAGTTGTCATCTGACATCATGGTACATGTGCCCACACTCTCACACGCACATTGCACACCCATATATGGTTACATACTCACACAATTGTAGTCAGAAGTTTCTGTGTCCAGCCTGGTCAGTCCCCAAGCCAATCAGTCCCAAATAAACATACAGAGGCTTATATTAGTTACAAGCTGTTTGGTCTATAGCTTAGGCTTATTACTTACTTTGATACTTTAGGTTAACCCATATTTCTATTTATGTTTAGCCACATGGCTTGGTACCTTTTTCTCAGTGCAGCATTCTCATCCTGCATCCTCTGCATCATCTCACTGTCGTCTCCCCTCTGCTCTTCTGCTTTCCAGAATTCTCCTTGTCTGCTTGCCCCACCTCTACTTCCTGTCTAACTACTTGACCAATCAGCATTTTATTAAACCAATATTTACAACAATAAATATTTACAGTGTACAAAAGCATAATCCCACAGCACAAATCATATATATTATATATTCACACAGTCATACACACACAACCATGCATACACAATTATGCACAAACATAGTCACATGTACACTCATACACACAATCATACATACACAATCACACACATACCACTATTCATACATAATCATGAACATACAACTATACATACACAATTATGTACACAATCATACATATTTACACACACAAATAATAAATTAAAATTTAAAAGAATTGACTGTAGAATCTGTTTTATAGAATGTTTTTAGTAAAAATGTCTGAGGATTTGATAAATGCCGTTTTGGTGCCTTTGGAAACAATAATGTAATTTTTAGCCTTAGATCAAATGTGAAGGTGGGGGACATTGTCTTCCTTATAATCATCCTGATTATGACATGCTAACTTCACTGTATTACATAGTAATTTCTGTAACTATGTGTGTGAATATTGCAGTTCACTGTAGTTTTGTTTTTGTTGGATGTGCGTGCTTAATCTCATGGCCTTACATGAACTAGGTGAGTGTTCTGAGACAGACACACCCTCAGCTCTTGTTAGAGTGTACTATTAATAATATTATTTATATACAATGCTTATTTCATAAAATGCTCAAGTACGTCCCTATGCAAGTTAAATAAAACTTATTTATTTTTGTAAGTATTGTGTGGGATTCTTCCATGAAGCTGTTTTATTCTAGGATTTTTAAAGAAATTTATGCATCTGAGAGCAGTCAGTTTGTGTTTGGACTTTTTTGTTGTGTTAACATGAATAAACTATAATTATTAGAAATGTGTACTGAGGTTCGAAATGTTTAGAATTGTGAAAAGTAATTTAAAAGTTGTATATGTGTTTTGTGTATATATTCATGTTTTTATTTTGTATGTTTCTTTTAGTAGCAATGAATTTTATTTCATATTAAAAATAATGCAATTGGATCTGGTGATGCCTACCATGCGTGATGCCCTGGGTTACATCCTCAGAACTGTTTTTTAAAGTCTAATTAGAGAACTGTATGACTGCCTCAATATGTGAGGAAATCATTCTGCCCAAGCAGCACATTTTTATCATGCAACCAATTTTATTTTCTCCCATTTATTTGCAAAACTTGAAACTACAGCTGGCAGAGGGGATGCACTATGTGCAGTCTCTTTGCTGTTTCTCTGGGAGGGGCATTTGAATGGCTCCTGACCATAAAACACGAGTGAGGAGCATTCAACACGTACGCACCACTAACAGGATCCTGAACCTTGCTTTAGGGTCGGTTCCTAGGAATGGAATGGAGACATGAAAGGACACATCCTATCATCCCATCTACATCTCAGCTGTAAGGATCTCCCCAGCCTCTGCCTAGTGTCTTTGCAGGAGTGACCTTGAGAACCAATGTCAGAAAATGGCTGATGAATGAATCGGGAGACTGTCCCACCTTATGGTCCATTCTAACGCTGCACAGCTTCAAATTGATGACTTTCAAGTGATTAAAAATATTTTTCTTCTGGGGCTAGAGAGATGGCTCAGCGTTAGTTAAGAGCAGTTGCCATTCTTACAGAGAAGCCTCATCTGACTCCGGTCACCCCCATGGCAGCTCATGCCCAGATAAAAGTTCAGTTCTAGAGGGACTTAGCAGGCTCTTCTGTCTTCCCGTGCACTGCAAGCACATGGTGCAGTCACATGCAGGCAAAACACTTGTGTATAAAACATAAAAAAAATTAACAGATTTTTTTATGTTTTATACACAAATACATATTCTTTTATGGAGCTCTCTTGGAATCTCAATATTCTTTAATATTTATTTATTAGATATGTGTGTACCTGAGTATGTGCAGTGCCTGTGGATGCCAGAAGAGGGCACTGAATCTCTTAGAATGAGAGTTATAGATAGTTATGAATCACCATATGGGTGCTGGAAATTGAACCAGGGTCCTCGGCAAGAGCAGCCAATGCTCTTAACCCTGAACCGTCTCTGCATTCCAGCTCTCCATAGTTTTCATGTATCCATTCTAAATTCACTATAAATTCTACATTAGCCTTGAACTTTTATCTCCCTGATTCAGTCTCTTGAATGCTGGGATCGTAGGTGTGAGCCACCGTGCCTGGGGCTTCAAAGCAAGCTTCTGAAATACCAGATCTCACATCCATCCATGCATATACCAGTCTGAAACCCTTTTGTGGGTTCCCATTACCACGGATCAATAGTAACCCCTGGCTTTTTCTGTGGCTTACATGTCCTCCATGGCCTTCTCCTACCTTGTCACTTCCTACCTGACCTCTCTGTTCAAGGGGCTCTCAAGGGGGTCTAGAAGTTGCATCTTCCTGTAGCACGCTCTTCCTGCCTCTGTCTATACTGCTGGCCTGGATCTCTCCTAGGCTGGTTCAAGGCTCCTCCTCAGCAGACACCTGTCCTCTCATTTGGACCGAACTGCGGGTCATCATTAACGACCTACCGCTTTTTAAATGTCCAGTCTGTTCCCTTGTCCGTCACCTGTTCTCCAGAGTCTCTAATAGCTCCTCCACAGACTTCAGTCTTCTCTGCTCCATGTTTATCCAAATTTTTTGAGGAGTTAATCTAACTGAAAATTTGCTCTACTGACTGAGTTATCAAGGAAGAATTTTAATGATCATGGGAATAGAATTGATGGCCTTGATGCTCATTTTGTATCCACAGGCCTCTGGTCCGGACTGGTAGTCTGTGTTTTCTCCCAAGCCCTCTCCTATTTAATCTACATCATGAGAACAAATTGGAATAAAGTCGCAGAGCAGGTAACAGTTTCCGTGTCATTTTAAAACTCATCAGCTCTTGATCCCATGGATGACAAGGCATCTTTTGGAGTGAAATGATAAATAAAATCCCACCAGTTTCGAGATAAACAGTGCGTCATGAACCACATTGACTATGTGCGGAGGGTGAGGGGAGACAGAAAGATTGCACCCCTTAGCCAGAAAACAAAACAGAAACTGGATTCAATATATTTTTGTTTTTTTAAAAATAGTGTTAGAAAAATAGTTTCCTGTTTATGGCAATTAGCTCTTTTTTTTTTTTTTCTTTTTCTTTTTTTTTTTTTTAAACTTTTTTATTTATTTATTTATTTGCCTTAGTATTTGCCTGGAACTGGAACTATAGACAGTTGTTAGCTGCCATGTGGGTGCTGGGAATTGAACCCGGGTCCTCTGGAAGAGCAGAGGGTGCTCTTAACCACTGAGCCATCTCTCCAGCCCCCAATTAGCTCTTTTTAAGGCTTCAATTAATAAAACTCTTTTTTGGCCCGTTCTTATAGTGAAATAATGTGTTAACTATTTGTGATTTGTGGGACATATGAGCAGGGATGGTGACCCATAGGAGCATGTGAGCAGCGACTGATTTCATCTTACTGTAATGAGACCTAATATAAGACGGGTATGCAAACCAAAGGAAGGAGACCCAAGTTCAGGAAGTCTGGCCGTCACCCTTTAGTTTTCTGATTCCTCTGACTTTGCCTAGTGGTGATGTATTGTGTGTTTCTCAAGTTCATGGTGATTTGTTGAGGAAATGAGTATGTAGAATATTGACTTGGGGCTGGAGAGATGGCTCAATAAAGAAAACTGACTGCTCTTCCAGAGAATCCCTCTTTGGTTCCCAGCACCCACGTGGTTGCTCGGAGCTGCCAGTAACTCCAGTTACAGGGGATCCAGCACCCTCTTCTGGCTTCCGTGGATACTGCATGACATGGCCCACAGACATTCCTGCAGGCAAAACACCCATACATATAATTAAGCTTTGAAAAAAATTGGTATTGACTTGGTCAGTAAATTAGCTTTAAATGGTGATATCATTTACCTTTAGGATTTTATTCATATTTGGAGACACAGCTTTTCTATTCCCCCCCGCCATTTCCTGGGACATCAGCCATTTCCTGGTGTTATCATCTCTTAGTATTTTACATGACATTTTTGTATCCAAGAAAGGCTGTTTCTGACACTATGGCCTTGCAGAACTAGCTTTAAATTGAAGTTTTAGCAAAGAGCTACAGCTTGACTTGATTTCTGCTGCACTTACTCATGTAGCCTTGTTTTTAGGCACAAGTTCGAGCTGGGATAATAAGTAACAAGGAGACGACGCCCACCCCAGCAGGTAATGAGCCACTTTCCTTATGGCTCTATTTCTACTTGTATAATGAAGCTTAATTGTCTAGAGAGGTTGAGTTAATGAGCGCCTGCTCCTGTGACAATAACATTTGTCTCCGCCATAATCTGCCAGACCAACTCTGAACTGTCCTGTTAAATGTTTCATATATAATTTCATATATGCTCACTGACAACCGAGGGTCATTCTTTAATACCACAGTGACAAAAATGACTGTTCTACTGCTGTCTTCAAACAGATCTTCCCAGCTTGGAAAGAGAAGTTATTGATGGAGTGATTTTGCCTGATATCATCAGACCAGAGAGCCAGACTGGCCAGCTGGTAGTAGAAGAAAGCAACCAGCACGCAGTGCACACCGTCGGGGAGGTCTTGACAGCGAGACAGCTGATCATCTACCGTGGGCTGGCTCTGACTGCTTCTATTGCCGTCCTCATAGTGGGGATTGTAGTGCGAGTTCTCAGTGACCACGGCTAAGATGGGATTCTCACCAGTCCTCGTGCTACACCTTGAACATGGACGGGAGTCTGTTATTGGAACAGAAGCTTCTCTCAACTGTGGGTAGAAAAGCTGACAGCAAGCGTCCTTGGTTACACTGAGATACATACCGTCCCGCTGTACTGCAGGTCAAGAAAGATGCAGTATGCTTGCCCAGTGTATGCGAGGCCCTTAACTGATGTTCAACACTAGGATGTAGGGGTGGGGTAGGATGGGGAGATGACAAAGGAATGAATGGCTATCCAAATTTGGCAGCATGCTGGAGATAGGGCTCCTGGGCCTCAGTACATTCCAGGCAAGTGCTCTACCACTGAGCATGCCCAAGCCCCAGAGGCTCTACTTTTAAGAATGCTTTTCACTTTATCATGGTTTCCAAACATATCAGTGTGATTTTTTTCCCTACTGTAAATGTACTTTGTTCTTCCATGCATCCCCTGCTGCTGGATCCTCACAGTGGGTGAATATCAGGTACCTGTGCTACCTCTGTCTGGGTATTGTGCCACATGAGCACTTATAAAATAAATACCTGTCTCGAGCATTCTCCTGAGCACTCTCTGTGGTAAGGCAGAGATGAAGGACAACGAGACTTCAGACACTAATGGCGGTTCAATAACCTTTACTTATGTTCATCAAGATCACACAACAATACAATGTAATTAACACTGTGATCAAATCTAACAGAAAGTTGGAAATACGACCTGTCAGCAACCTTCTGGGTCTGGTCTCGCTGTCAGTGTTCAGGCGAGGGGTGTGGTGAAGCTATGTCCAATCGCTGGTTCGGGCCTGTCGCTCGTGACTCTTTCCTCGGGGCCTGCTCCTGGTCTGGTCAAGCCGCAATCAATTGCTCTCCCCTCTGGACCGGGAAACGAAGGGAGGTCTTGCCTTATCTCTAGCTGCCAGCTTAGCAGTGTAGCAACCTGCTCTCCGGCAGGAGCTGCTTGTCAGCATAGCTAGAGCAGGCGGGCTCTCTGTTGAGCTGAGGTCTCTGTCTTTTATACAGCTAAGTAAACAATTCGTACTTTCTGCTTATTCACACTTTTACGTAAACTCTGCATCTGGTTATCACACTTTAAGTAAACAAACTTTTTTCAATTTGTTTTTCTGTAAACATGTTTTTCTTTAACTTGTTTTTCTCACTTTAAGCATCAAAATATTTTTCTTTACTTCTTATCTTCACTCCACACAAGCTGTCTTTACGTCACCCGGTGGCTACTCTGCCTTGCCCACAGGCTTCCATTCTATGCTCCTTACAATACCTAAGATTTAAAATGTGTGCTAAGAATGGATGGGGACATGATGTTATTAAAAGTGGTAACTTTTAGGCTTTATCTTTAGACAAATTTTTTTTTTAAATTTTTTATTTTTTAACACTTTTATTTATTTATTTATTTGCCTTGGTGTTTTGCCTGGAACTGGAACTACAGACAGTTGTTAGCTGCCATGTGGGTGCTGGGAATTGAACCCGGGTCCTCCGGAAGAGCAGACGGTGCTCTTAACCGCTGAGCCATCTCTCCAGCCCCTAGACAAATTTTTAAACTAATTAGAAATGTGTCGCGCGCGGCCTCGCCAGCAAGGAGCACACAACACTGGATCCTTCTCTTTGCAGTTTATTCGGGCCTTTAATTATCTTCTTGTCTCTCACTCACTCACTCTCACTCTCAGACATATGACGAACGACCCAGGGGGAAGTCCGCTCGTGGCTAAATACCCTCTGGGCTTCCAATCACGGTAAGACATTGCCCATAGGTCCCGAGGCGCCGGAAACAAGCCACCATCCTCGCCTACAGCCAATAAGGAGTTGTTTACTCCCGAGAGCACTCACCATTGAGAAAGGTGGAAGGCGGAAACCAGCCCCACCTTTAGGGTGTGGTACAACGCAGCTCCCTACAGAAATGGTATGGATTTTTTTTATTTTTTTAAAGTATATGGTAAAACAACAAAAGAATACCAAGCATTCCCCAACACAAGACTCCCAAGTTACCATAGCGGAGTTCAAAGCCCCATTAGTCGGCATCCATGAGCAGCAGAGACAGAGAAAATATTTCATTTGTTCAGGAAGCTTTATCCCGTGGTCAGCATGTTGTCTGGGGGAGCTTGTCCCCCCCCCAAGAAGGTGGGCTTTCACTAACCTATTCATGGCTCCCAATGACTGAACATCCTCCCGCGAGGCCTCACCTCTTAAAGGTTGCAGAGTCTGTGTTGTGGGGTTCCCCCCGCCACACCCCCACATACCGTGGGCCACACTGGGGACTAAGCCTGTGACACATGGTCCTCAGCGACACTTTGCTTATTTGATTCGTTGTCTTGAGGATTATCAACTCGCTCTCTGAAAAGCTGATAAAGAAACTCATAATAGATAGTTTATAAGGATAAAAACTTACAACCTCAAAGACAGTAGATAATGTTATAACCGCATCACAGAATAGGATGCTATAGGATAAAATATTTTGAGGTAAATTTAGAGCATTATTTGTAAGTGTGGACCTCAGCAGCACTCAGTTCAAGGGTGCAGTCATAATTGTTGCCTGCTTGCAGTATCTCATCAGCCCCCACAGCAACCCCATTAATCAAGATGGTACTAAATCTTTCTCCCAGACCCCAGCAAAGCCTAACCTGTTTCCTGTGTCTGTGAATTTACCACTAGGGTTTTGAAGGACCACATTGACCCTTTGAATCTGCTTCTTCACCTTGATTTTTAGGTTCCCTCCCAGAACCACACCTATCTGGACCCTTCCCTTTCCTGGCTGACTGATACATCTAGGCTCACAACTGTCTGTAATTCCATTTCTAGGGGATCTGAGCACTCTGTGGGCCTCTGTGGACAGTGCAGACATGTGGTATATAGACATGCATGCAGGCAAAACACCCATATACAAATATACAAATAAATAAACCTGAAAAAATAATATGTACTGCAGATAGAAACACAACCCACGAATTCTCCAAAAGGGAAAAATCCCACCCCTGAGCAATGAATCCTTTTACAGTTGCTAAGCCTAGATGTTGGTGGTACCTTAAGGTAGTGGAGAAGATCAGCCAGCTGATATCCACAAGGGCAAGGAGCTAGTTTTCTTCTTTTGGGGAGCCTGCTCACAGCATGGTGCAAGAACAGCCACGACCACCCCCCCCCCAGTGAACCCATATATATTATGCTACCTGCACTATTGGATCCTGAGTCCTGCAGCTCCAACAACCTAGGCTCAGTGCCTGACAGGAGACACCAAAAAGCCAGGAAAAGAGCTTCAGCCAATATAGAAACATTGGGAGGAATAAGTCCAGTGGGCTCCTCATCCCCATCCCCACCCCAAGGCTATATTCAGGGTCCTGGTATGAAGCTCAGTTTAAATAGAGAGCGATGCACAATTATTCAAGCCTGATCAAAGTGTGGTTCATCCTTCTGTTTATCTGCACCAGCTCCCGTTTCTTCTGCGAGGTGCCTGACAACCTGTCAGAACTGTGTGAAATCTCTTTCTGGGAACAAGTTCCTCTCTGGTTGGCACCAGGCTCCATTCTTTTTGTACTCCCAGCTTGAGACCCCTGGGTAAATTTCTTGGGATCTGAATTAGTGTATTTTACAAAGGAAGATCATTGATTGTGTGTGTGTGTGTGTGTGTGTGTGTGTGTAGATATACTGGCTTTAGGACACCCTCCATGTAGTCCAACAGTGGCCGACTTACATTGGAGAAACTGAGAACTTGTTGTTCAGTCCATGAGGCTGGATGTCTTAGCTGTCCCAATCTGGTCCTGAAAGTCTAGAGCATTCCTGGAGAGCTGTTGAACTTCAGTCTGTACTAAAATCCCAAAGAAGTGGGTTCTATGTTGGAGAAAGGATATCGTGGCAACAGGAGAGATGAACTTGCCAGGGAGAGTGAGGACAAACAGGTACAAAGCAGCTTCCCTCTTCCATGTCCTGCTATCTGGGCTGTGAACAGAAGAAAGTTTAGGGCAGTCCTGCCTGCTTCAAACACGCATCAAGAAAATCCCTCGTGGGAGTGCCCAGCAGCTTGAGTTTTAGTTGATTCCAGATGCAGCCAGGTTGACAAGCACCTGACTGTCCATTTTCTCAGTGATCTCCAAAGAGACCCCAATGCCGTTCCTGTCAGGCCAGCCCTCTTCCCCACTCAGGCCACTGTTTCTCAGAGCAGAGGGAGCGGAAGGTGGACACTTGCAGTTGCTGTTTTTCTTCTGCAGGTGTCCTGGCCAGAGAGATTTTGTTTTCTCTAGGACAGTGAATTCTCCCTCACAGCTGACTTGTGGCCATTTTCAGCTTGTGAGTACTCCTTCAAGGCCACAGAGGGTTAGCTCCAGAGTGAGATGGGGAGGCTGTTCCCTTAGGGATGCCCAGAGAGAAAGCAAGTCTCAGGGGTCAATGTAGCCAAACTGGGGTATGCTTCTAGCACACAGGAAGTCTGTTCCCTCAAAGGAGTCCTTCAGCACCATAGCTTTAACAAAACCCACAGCGGGTCTCACATTGTTCTTTCTCACTAGCCTTTCCATGAATTAGAAGAAAAAAAATAGTCTAAGTTTGATCCTCAGAATCTTAAAAAAGAAAAACAGTATTTTTCTTTATAACAAAACCCAGCCTTTATGGCGGTTTCTGAACCAGGAACACAGGCTGCCTAATGGTTCACTGAGCTATATCTGTCTCCTGTAAGTAGACATCCCTTGTAATTTTGGAAAGGATTTTGAGATTCACTGAGGAATTTACTCTGTGTTCCTCACCAGACTCTTACTCTTTGGAAAAGTCAGTCTCAGAGGACAGTTTTGATATCACCTCCTTTGCACAAGGTGCCGCTCAGCCTCCAGCTTTTCCAACACCAGCCGTGTCTTCACTAAATAACTGTTCCTGCCTCCTCTCAGAACTCTCTTCTCCCCTTCTCTGGTCTCCATCCACAGAGCTTGCTCTAAGCACTGCTTTCTCTGACTAGATGAACTCACTCTCAGCATCACTCACTTGTATGGGCAGCTCAGAGCACCAAGCCATCCCCTTGCCCAAGGAAACATCTTTTCCCTTCCTGAGGTGGCTGATAGAGACATTAGCACCATCCTTCTCCCCATAGATCTCCAATGCTATAGGGAATCCAACTGGGTTGTTTAAGAATTCTTTCGCCTACCCCCAGAGAATTCCAAAGGGTTCACTGTGGCTTTTGGCCTAGGCTGGTAAGACTTGTGCCATTCCTGACCACCTGTTACAGGCATCAGTAAGTTCCATGTCTGTTTTTTGATATCTTACCCATTTAGGCAAATGAGATTCAATCTCACAATGCAAATACAGCCTAGTCCGGCTCCGCTGCTCTGCCTTCCATGGAATCCCATTGGTCACATCAGTTCACCCATGCAGAGAATGGAGGAGGAAGTATTCACTGAAGCATTATGAGTGCCTGTCTACTAGAGGCAATGGAGAAGGCCATTACCAAATGTACTAGCTATAATAATGATAGAAAATAATGCAAGGAGCTTCTGCACACCCTGCCTGTTTCAGTGTAGGCTAGCTGAAATCACACACACATGAGTTAACCTTGAAAGTCCAGAGGACTAAGACCCCAATTGTACATCTATATGCTTAGCCTCTCCAAACTTTACATAAAAAGCTTAAAACACTAGACCATGGACCTACGACTGCCTTTTTTTCCTTTTTAGACATGGTATTCAAGATCCTTAATAACTGTTAGGGGACCATGAGGGCCAAAAGTGCCAAAGTGAAGGAAGAAAAGAAACTATAATAGTTACCCCCCCCGACAATACATATCTAGTGGTGTATTAGTGGCACAGATGCTATAGCAATAACCACATATTTTTATTGGGTTGAAGGCCCACTCCACAAGATAGAACCCATACCTGACAAATGAGGCCAAAAATCTGTGGCTAGATAGGTCATAGGGCAGAGGGAGAAAGCCTACTGCTATTACTTCTAAATGGACATGGTTAATGAAACAACTCCTAGTGACTTATTAACTCTAGCCATAGATTTATACATCACTCAACCCTCGTCAGAAAAGCTTCTTCGTTCATGTAGTATATGGCAGATAACACAGAGACCCACAAATGCTCGGCATGCAGATTATAAGAGACCACAGGTTGCCAAGGCCTAAATGGGATGTTTCTCTTATACCCTTCCCCTAAGGTTCAGGGATCTATCTCTACAAGAGAGGGGGCAGGACTATTTTAAGAGCCAGAAGCAGATGACTTCAAGTCAACAGTGTTTCCAGACCCAAAAGACAGGTGCACATATGAATGCACAGTGACTGGGAAAGCAGACACAAGCTCAAACCAGACAAAATCCCACACTGGAGAAAGAGAGGTGGGTACACAGTTCCACTCTGAGCTGAGGAACTGTTGGCATTGGCTACTGGGAGGAGACAGAACATCAGCTTTCCTCAGCGGAGTGTCATCTTCCATATGGAGCACACTGCAGGGCAGATAGATCTCACACCTGGAGTATTTGGCCAACATAAGCTGGATTTGATGGGAAGGTGGGGGAGGGGTTAGGGCTTGAGGACATGAAGATGAGTAAGAGAACATCTGTGAAGAGTTGGGGTGTACGATAATATGATCAAAATACATTGTATGAAATTCTCAAATAATACAACAATTATTTTATTTCAGTATTTAGAAAAAAGTAATTAATAGTTGTTAAAAAATTGCCCTGTCTGTCATTTCAAGAAAGCCTAGCGCTCCCTCTTGTGATCACCAGAGCTTGTCCAAGGCAAGTACCCCAGACTCTGTTTTGCGGTCATTTTAGAACATTTCAGCCAGAAGCATCTAAGACCACCTGACTGAGAGTCCTCCTCCAAGGGTCTTGTCTAATCTGCAAAGCAAGATGCTCCCCATTTGTGAGGGCAGGCACCCCCTTGTGGGGCAGGGTTAGGTGCAGGCATTCCCCCTTGTGAGGACCTCAGTCAAACTTGAAAATGAACAAATGCCCTGGGCTCTTTGCTTCTGGGCTCTGAGGGATGCAATGAGGACTTTGGGGTTGATGGGGTTCTGAGGCTACACAAACCCCTCTGAGGTGCCGGAGGCTCTTGAGGCATCCATGACACTAAATCTCCTGTTCTGTAATGGCTATGAGCTGTCTGGGGCCTGCTAGCTCTCCTATAGGCCCACACCACCCAGCAAGTCTTCCTCAATCTGGGATATCTCCATTCCAGGAAACTTACTGACACTCTACTTTCCCTCAAAGATCCTCATGTCTTGCTCATGATAAACTTCTGATAACTGGGCTGTTGAAACTATTCTTTGTAATGCTCTATGAAAAACCCCACCTGGGCAGTAAAGAAGTTATATGGAACCCACAGAACATTCCAGGACCCGAAGACCATAAATGAAGTGTCCTAGTCTACCCTATAATCCCCAGTCTTTATACCATTTGCAGATAGATATCCCCCAATGCCTTCTGGCTCACAATGTTAAATTAAAGCTGTTTCTTTTGTGTTCCCATTTGCTGTAGAATACAGAACCTCAACACCCAGGCTACTCAGAAGCTTTTCTGGACTGTCTTGTTTCAGGGCTTGTGAAATAGTTCTCACGTCTTCTGATAGGCACTAGTCAGAGACATGTCCTCAGTGTAAGCGAATGTTACAACTCTGGGGAGGGATGAGGTTTCCTGACTGTGTGGGAAGCCGGGCTGTACCTGGGGTTGTTAGGACAGCTCTGATGGCTGGGCTGCAATGGGACAGCTCAGCTCTGCAGGGTGGTGATATATATTTAATAAGTTGAGTCTGAAATATCAGAGGAGAATCAACCATAGAGCCAAGCTATGAAGGTCATGGAGTGGAGACACACACTAGCTCTAATCCTAACTTTAAAAATATTCAAAAGAGGAAGTTAAGATAGCTGGGGAAAGAGAGAAAAAAAGTTTTTCAGCTCTCCTGCTTGCTTCTTTAGTAGGCTAAAGAGAGAGAAGTTTAGAATCTAAAGATTTCGTGGAGACAGGCCTGAGGAGTTGGCAGATAAGAAATGGTTATAGTTTATCTCTCTAATATTCCAGCTTTCCTCCCCAATATCTAGCTCCAGGTTATTATATACCAAATAAAATTCATACAATACTGGAGAGAAAGGTATCCTGACTGTTCAGGAAGTCAGGCTATACCTGAAGCTGGGGTGAGGTGGGGGATGGTCTCCCCAAGGATATAGCAATCCTGCTTCCCTCCTTCCCCTTAAAGAGGCTCCCCAGAAGAGCTCTGTTTCTTCTCTCTGACCTAAGATGTTATTTCTTTTGCTTCATTCTGCTAAAGGGGAAACTCCTGCAGAATTGTAGTACAGGGTGAGAAAGAACAGCCAACAACCGAGCAGGCAGAGGGGCTTATACAGAGCTTCTTAGTTTCTCCAGGGATACTCAGGGATTGACTAGTTATTCCTGCTCAGAAACTGGTTGGTTTTGTTATCCAGGGGCAGAAATGGCTCTGATTTCAGGGTCAAACTGTGTTTCTCCTACTGGCCTTTTTTAGCTTTTGGACTCTTAATTCTAAGGCCAGGGCATATTTCTTTCACTGGCTCTGATTCTGGGAATGAAGTGTGTTCCTTTGGTACTGGTTTCAGAGTCAGGGCATGTTGCTTTGGTTCTAGGTAAAGGGATAAAGTGCTTCTTTCACTGGCTCAGGTCTCAGATCCAGGCAGTGTTTCTCTCACTTGCTCTGGTTTCAGGGCCAGAGTAGATTTCTCTGAATAGCCCCTTTTTCCTATACTCAGGGGTAGCCTCCTCCTGTATGTAGCTGACTTAGGAATATAGAACCAAGAAAATTCACTTCTGATCAAACATAACTCATGTGGTTAGGCTTTTCCTTCAAAGGCCCAAATCTCTCAACAAAAAGTCCAACTCCTGGGCCTTACATTAATCTAAGTAAAACAGAGCCTTTTCTGTCTCAGAGGGGACAAACTATAGGGATTCCAGACATAAAACTACTAAGAACTACATAAAACTTGGACACACCAAGGTTTTGCAGAATTGAGATTCTCTAGCGTGGGCCTTACTGCTTACTTTATGAGGCTTTCCAGTATGTTCAATTGTGTGCTGAAGGCTGTGCACTTCCCATGACAGCTTCAGTGTGGCCCAGCACATCAACAGCTGTCAACATGGCCCAGCGAAAAGACCATACAGTTAGAAATGTCATGAAATTGCTTTAATTTTTTTTCAAGTTGATGAGACAGTTCTCAAGGGAGAACGTTGTGCACGACAGCATCATGTCAATGTCAAAAGGTTGGATGATGCATCCAAGAGGGACAAGAGAAATGTCTATTAGCTGGGATCTCTGGAAAGGCCCTAAGCCTCTTTAAGCAGATACTTTGGCCCCGTTGCTAGCTCTCCCAAACCTTGTATCTTTTTCCTGTGTATTCATAATCAAAGGGGGAGACTTAGCCCAAACTCTGGGGCCTTTTTGGCACCCAGTGGCTTCGCTCTCCAAGTCATCAGATTTGGTGGCACAGAGCTGGCTCTTCTACATTTGGAGACTACAGCTGCTGGTCTCTTGGTTGAGGAGTTACCTAAATCAATCCTGGGACTGGGTGCGATGGCTTACTTCCCTCACTAGGTTCTTGAAACTTAATTCAAGGGCCTTCCACTACATCACAGATGTTAGAGTCAGTCAGTAAGTAACAGAGTCAGGCTGGGATGGAGCTCCCTGGGCTCAGTGCCTACAGGAAGTCCTAGATTCAATCCTTCTGCTGTCCAGTTTGAGCTCATTTCTGGACATACGCACTTCCTGAAGCCTAAGAGTTGGAATTAAGATATTATCTTGAGTTTCAAAGAGACTTTGGACTTGAAGATAGTGTTGAGACTATGAAAGACTATGGGAAATTTTTAAGTTGTACTAAATGCATTTTGCATTATGATATGGCCATGAATCTGTGGGAGCCACGAAGTAAAATGTGGTGCTTTAAATGAATGAGAATGACCGCCTTACGTTTGATTAATTGATACCCAGTTGGTAAAACTGTCCGGGAAGGATGAGGTGGCATGGCCTTGTTGGAGGAGGTGTCACTAGGGTTGGGATTTTAGGTCTCAAAGACTCATATCACTTCTAGGTATTAGTATTTTGCACATGAAAGCATGCTGCCAGGGGAGCCATATTAGGTTTATTAAGGAGAGGGGGTGGGGAAGGGAAGGGAGGAGAGAGAGAAAGACAGTAGGGGGCAGAGAGGAAGAGAAAAAGAGGAAGTCTCCTACGTGGTTGGAGATTTTAAAGGGTAGGCACCCTGGAGCGAGCCCCTGCAGGTGGGGGCGTGGCCACAGCAACGTAACAGCCTAACACTAGGTGCTCTCTGTCTCCTGCTTGCAGATCAAAATGTAACTTGTTTGTCTCTGCCACCAGGCTGTCACTCCACTGTCATGGACTCTAATCCTCTGGACCTATAAGGCCAATTAAACACGCTCGTTAGTAGGTTAAGTTGTTCCTGGTGTTTTGTCCCAGCAACAGAAGAGTAACGGGAGCATCCATCTTCTAACTATGTGCTTCGTTCCATCCCTGAGGGACATCAAGGCAGGAAACTGAAACAGAGGCCACAGAGGAACACTGCTTTACTGCCTTGCTTCTCATGGCTTTCCCAGTCTGCTTTTTACTACAACTCAGGACTACCTGCACATGGCTAGGATAACTCACAGTGGCCTGGGCCTTTCCACATCAATCATTAGTCAAGAAAATGTGTGACAGACTTGCCTTTATGCCAATTTTATGGAAGCATTTTCTCAATTGAGAATCCCTCTTTTTGAATGACTCTAGATTGTGTCAAACTGACAACACACACACTCACACACACATACACACACATCCTATCCAGGATGTAGGCTGAAAAGACTCAATTTCTGAGACCTTAGAGTTTCTCAATTATAGCCAATTATAACATTCTCCTGAAAAGCCACTGACAGATTTAGATTCAAGGGCCAACTACTAGGGTGAGCCTCATGGGGTCAGATGAGGCTCCCTATAGCTACTTTCTTTGTGGCCTGGACCTCCCTCTAGCCCTCTTGACTGTTGGTGGTGCTGATGTATGGCAGAGGCTATCTCTGAGGTCAAGGTTGTCAGTATGTCAGATTTCCCGTCTTCCAAATGCTTTTCCCAATCTTGGCTCCTATCTAAAAAACATACTCTGACCTTTACATTCTTGCTTCCAAGGTAATAAAACCCAAACCTTAGGAATGCCTAGTACTTCTCATCTTGGATGTTAATGACAAACAAAACAAAACAAAAAAAACACCTTAAAATCCTGGTATAGAATGAGTCTATTCTTAGAGGACTCTCTTGGCAAATTTGAACCTAAGCTGTAGAAATGAGTATCAGAAATTTTATTTTACAGTGTACCTGGAAGGCTACTGTAAGCCTCAACTCTCTAGCTAGTCTTCGCAAAGCAGAGGACTTATATGCCTTTGTTGGAGAAGCAGGAAGTATGTGTGTCCTTCTTAATGAAACTTGTGACTTGTGGGTCATTACTTCAGGAGAAGTATTGGAAGATCACTTAAAAAAATCAAAGAAAACATCAAAATACTAGGAAGCTTAAATTAAGATAAAAATTTAGCACAGACCTCCTGGCAGGGATAGCTCTCCTTTAGACCTTTTCCTATAGGCTGCTAAAGACATAGCTTTCCATTGGTCTTTCCTATTTTTAATTCTGCTGTGTCTTTAGTTAGCATCTGCTTACTTAAGCTTCTGGTATGATTGCTATCTGTAAGACTGCAGACCAGTAAGCTCCAGATGGTACTGTCTCAAGAATAACAATGGGTATTATTACCACCAACACCTGGCTCCCACCTTTGAGGACCTCCTGACTTCCAATCACAGTCTCAGTCCAGCCTCCAATTTCCTGCAATAACCACACTCTCCTCTCTCCAAAAATGTGCCCCAGGCTTTCTACGCCATATGGTCTGTGGTGGTTAGGACTGTCAATTTGATAAAGTCTAGTGTCGCCTGAGAAAGGAGTCTCAGTGAAGTATTACCTAGATTGGGTTGACGTGTGGGCATGCCTGTGATTATATTTCTTAAAGTGGGAAGACCTGTCCATTGTAGGTGGCGTCATTCCCTGGGCAGTGGATCCTGGGCTGTTTAAGAATAGAGAACATGAGATGGCATGAATGGTTTCATTCCAGTCTCCTGACTGGGGATTCAATGTGACCAGCTGTACAAGATTCTGCTGCCTTGAACTGTGAGCTAGGACAAACTGTTTCTCTTTAAGTTGTTTTGGTCAGAGTATTTTATCATAGCAACAGAAAAGAAACTGAGTCACGGTCCTATGCCAGTGATGGGTTAGTAATGCCAACCAGGTCTCCTAATGCCCCTTCTCAACTCTAAAGTGGCTCCGGAAAAGACAGCTCTGTTATTTGCCACTGATTTGACCTCTGTGACTTTTTGGAGGAAACATAAAGACAAAAAAAAAAAAAAACCAGAAATAAAAAGCCAGAGCCCCAATCTCTAACAATCAGACTCTCACCACTGGTTTGCGTTGCTTATATTAATAATTTTGGCCTCATACTTAATAATAGCTGCCATCTCACCCCAAGTGGCCAGCCTCAAAGGACAAATGGTGTCATAAAATTTATTACCTGTTAGAAATAAAATCTGATGGCTCATTTTTAAAGGTACCTTCAGCCATCTTAGGTCCAGATAAAAATGAACAGAAACTACTAGAACCCTGCTAATTTCTGCTAGTCCAGCTCTCCACAGCCCCAACTCTGTCAAGTCACATCCCCAATACCCATATTATAACTTTAAAGTAGAAAATTTTCCACAGCCAAGCTTGCCTGATAAGCTTTAAAACAAACAAGGAAGGTAGAGATGAACCCACACTCTGTTTCGATTGAGAAAAAGATAAACCACTGAAGAGAAGAGAAGGCGTGATGTATCATGAGATTGTGTCTTCCTGATTACACTCTAATAAACAATGTAAGGAAGGTTTCCATTGTTGTCTGAGCCCATACCTGTCATTCTAGGCCAACACCTGACTTTGCAAGGTCATGAAAATAAACTGCTCTATTTGGCTACACAGAGTCCCAGTATTCCTTCTATGAACCCAGAATGTTCCTGTTATGGAGTGGGGGCCATTGTTTCTCACCCTACCAAACAAGCCAGTCAGCATCTTGCTTATCTATTCATAAACCCACTCCTTCAACTGGGCCACAAGGTCACAGCTTCCAGGAGCTGTTACAAAAGTGCTCCAGTTCACCTTCAGGGTAGGGACTCAGTGAATTCAGCCATTGTGGTCTCTGTTTCTTCTGCAGTGCACTTGGGAGGCAGAGACAGGAGGTCATCCCCACCAACAAAATAGTCTGAGGCCAGCCTGGGCTACAGGACACCCTGCCTCCAGAGAAAGAAAGAAACAAAGAAAGAAAGAAAGAGAGAGAGAAAGAGAGAGAGAGAGAACAGCAACAACAGTAATAGAAACATTGTTCTGTTTTTGTAAATATTTTTCTCCCTGCACCATGGGCTGTTTTTTATCCGTCAGCAGCTTGACATATTGACATTTCTTATTCACAAACATGGGGTGATATCTCTCTTTGATATCCTCAGACTTTTGTAGCTTCCCTCCTATATCTTATACGTTTCTCAATTTGTGAACACATACCTAGGTATTTTATTTTTGGAGGTGCTGATGTACATAGCGTGGTTATCATCAGCAGTGAAGAGAGAGGCGTGGAGCTCTAGGCTGCCACCTGAACTTCTGACTTTTAGGGATCTTAACTCAGACTAAACTGAGGTTTGTGGTTTTGATACTGGAAAGAATTTCAAGACTAGTTAGTTATGAAGCGGGATTTGTTATTTTATTAACGATATATTAGTATAGTTTTATGTATAGGAGTTAAGAGAAAAAGAAGTGTTCAGAAGAAAGACATACCCCAAGTGTGCATGGGGCATCCCAAGGGAGAGTGAGGCAGGGTGGAAATAAGGTGCTCCCATTGTTAAAGCATTCAGAGAACAAACCACAATACCAGTAACCCGTGGTAGAGTTTATTTAAGAAGCTTGTGGGAAGAGAAGATGTAGACGGAAGGGAAAAGAGAGCAGGCCTTGCGGGGTCTTTGTGTTAGTAAGGGCATGGGTTAGGGTTAGGGTTAGGGTTTACATAGCCATGCCTGATCATGCACACGGATGAAAAGGGTGTGCCCTCCCCTCCACATGTGGCATGCTCTGGTTTGGGCAAAGGGCTGTTCGGGCCATGCTCATCTGCAGTAGCCTCTCTCTCTACCCTCATTGGCGCCCTATTGGAACAGTGCATTTATCAGGTAGCTACCATGGGCCAGAAATCCTGACAGTTCCCAAGTGTGGGTTCAGGCTTCTCCAAAAGAATATAGGCAATTGTCTTAGCTTTAACATCTGTGTGTGTGTGTGTGTGTGTGTGTGTGTCTGTCTGTCTGTCTGTCTGTGTATCCCTGTCTATGTGTAGACACCCCATTTACTAAGTAAAATGCCTTAGACATTATATATTAGATGATTATAATCTATAATTTGATAAGGTAAAACCACTAGGAGCCACTAGGGTGCACAAGGGCAATGTCATTTTGCTGCAAATGGGGTTTCTGGTGAGATTCCTAGAACGTCAGAGCTTTATGGCTGGGAAGGGAGAAGGGCCTAGAATCATTGTTAACTGTGTTGAATTCTTGCTTTGCTACTGGTGAGAGGTTTCAACCGGATGTCCAAGAAAGTGACTTCTCTTCCTTTTGTGAAGGAAGTCTTAAAAAAGAAGCCATGTCTGCATAGACTGATACAGTATTGTGGATAGGTTGGAGCTGCAGGTCCAGATAACAGTGACCTTATCCTGGGCTATCATTAGCCCTCAGTGGCTACTCCTTGCCCACCTGTGTGTCAGAGCTAATATCCTGTGACTAAGATGTAAAAATCTTTACAGTCTATTAACTCAGCAGACCACTAGCTTCCACAAACCCAGGCTCTGAGAATCTATCAAACAGTGTCTGAGGCCTAGGGAAATGCTTCTCCCATCATGTGCTATAGTTGCCCTTATGGTGCACCCTCTGATGTCTTGATTTATGAATTTCTTTGTTCTGTAAAACGATAAAGCTTCATGAAACTGCTTCCATGTCAGAGCACTGAATTTGGGTGACCCAAGTCTATGTCCCTCCTCATCTTCACTCAAAATAGCTTAAAGATAAATAATCTATTATTCTCTTTAAGATGAGAACTGTAATTACACGTCTCATGTTCTCAATTTTTCTCTGCCTTTCTACCCTACTAATTTCTATCCTCATTCTAATTTCAATTTCAAATAGTTTAATGTTGATACATGATTAGTGGGTTTTCTACATTAAGGTTGTACCTTTGCAAATTTGTGTTATTGACCTATTATTGCCAGAAAGTTCTTCTTTAAATTTTTTCCCTCTCTTCTTTTCAGAGAGACGGTCTCACTAAATTGCCCAGCTTTGAATTCACAATATTCTTGTTAGGTTTGGGCAAGGGGCTGTTTGGGCCATGCTCATCTGCAGTAGCCTCTCTCTCTACCCTCATAAATGCTGTAAAAGAAATGGAAAGAAGAAGAAGAAGAAGAAGAAGAAGAAGAAGAAGAAGAAGAAGAAGAAGAAGAAGAAGAAGACAGCCACCAGGGTTCTCCGCCGCTCTGTAATCCTCACTTCCAGGAAGAAGTCTACCAAATACTTTAGGCTGCGGGTGACACATTCCACGTGATGGACAAACACATCAAAGTGTCCCCTTCCATGCCACCTGGGAATCGGGCCAACTGTGCGTACACACTACGGGCAATTCATCAACTATAGGCTAGATCTCCAACTCTGAAACCTGTACTTGGACTCCATGGTTCTGAATGCTGCTCGGAGTCCACAGTGTGTCTTCCTTTGGTGTTAATCATTCATTTACCCCAAAGGACAGTCCATCTAAGTGTCCCTTGAACCTTGAAACTTGAGACCTTTCACCTTCTTCTTCAGCATGCCTGTTAATTGGGACAGCAGGCTTTCTGATTTCTACACCACCTATTATGTGAGCTGTGAACAAAGGCAGCTTTATACCTTCCTTTACAGTTTGGAATAAAATTACCTCAGCAGTTGCTGGGATTTTTCCAGTCCTTCTTCTTCATCTGGAGTCAGGCTGCAAATGGAAAACATCCAAAAAGTTACCTTCTGGCCCTTTGTGGTCGCCAAGAATGTTACTAGAGTTAGGGTCAGACATTGTGCCTCTGGCAGCCCTAACAGGCCAGGCTCAGCCACGTGACCTCAATAATCAAAGGCCAAGGTAGCAGTAAATCGCAGCAAAAGGTAATTTACTCAGTGTGACTCCATTGGAAAGCCAGAAAGTTTCAGTGACTACTGCCTATACCCACGTCAGCTTCAGAGTCCTAACATGGAGGTCAAATTTAAATGTAGGGCAAGTGGTCACACCCCACTCTCATTCCTGGAGAGAACTTTCTCTTTTGGCTGATCCAGGCTTTTGCCTTTTGCCTTTTCTGTTACCAGCATGTGATTCCCAGGGAAATTCCACTCCCTTGGAGGTGAGGGGCACAAGGCTCTCTTTTAAGATACCCCATTCCTTACGGGTATGCTGGAAACAGCATGTTACCTTTCCTATAACTCAACACTTCGATCATTGTCTGGATATTGTGGTCTACAAGGATTTGGAGCCTCCTGAACTCATTCACTATTTCCCTCTTTGGGAGTTGCTGAGACCAAAAGAGTGTGTGTGTGTGTGTGTGTGTGTGTGTGTGTGTGTGTGTGTGTGTGTGTCTTCCTGTGTGGGTTGCTTATGTACATATGTTTGTGGGAAGAGAGTGGAAATTGGAGTCTGAATATCCAGGTTAGCAGATAAAAAGCCAGCAGCAGAAGAAGGCTCGAAGCTCATCCTCCTCTGGATATGAGCAAGAAAAGCTGGCCATATGCAAATGAGAGGCCAGCACTATGGAAGATAAATGTCCTCCTGTACAGGGTTCTGCTAGGCTCATGCCCCACCTCAGTTCATAACCCACTTGCATTCTTGTGGTAGGACTGTTCTCTGAAAATAAAGACACTGCTTTGGCCTATGTGGAGCACTGTAGAAGTAGGTGGAGGATCAGAGGAGAGATAGGTAGAAGGAGGGCGGAGTTAGTCAGTCTTCATCCAATCCCCGAAGAAGAGCCTTGTAAGGAATCCAGGTGAGCCATGGGCTGGGACACATGACAGATAGAATACTAGAAATGGGTTGAATTAAGACGAAAGAGCTAGTTAGTAATGCTTAAGACATAGGCCAAACAGTATGAAATTAATATAAGTGTCTGATTCATTTCTTTGGGGGAAAAGCTACTGCGGGCCAGGTCCGAACCTCTGGACCAAATGAGTCTGGAAATCTCCTATAACACATTCTTGGGAATGCTTTTTTTCATTTTTACTTTTTTTCTTTTATTGAAAAATAGATTTTTTAAAAATATATTCTGATCGGTTTTCCCTTCCTATGCTCCTCCCAGCCCCTCCCCTCTCCCCCTTCATCTAAATCCACCCCTTTTCTGGTTTTGGTTGGAAAACAAGCAAGCATCTAAGGGATAATAATAAAAGAAAATATAATAAGATAAAAAGAAAGTAAACTAATTGAAATAGGAACAAAACAAAAAGTAAAGAGCCCAAGAAAAGGTACAAGAAACAGATGTGGACACAGAGTCACTTGTTGCACATTCAGGAATCCCATGGAAACACAAGACTATAAGCCATAGTTTATATGTAAAAAATACATAGACATATAAACATAGAAAAAATAAAATAAGAGTGGCTATCAATTGGAGATGGTTTCTGGGTTAGAGATGAACATGTGCCCACTTGTCTCAGCTCTGGGACCCTGTCTGATGCAGACCTGTGCAGGCCTGTGTATGCTGTCATTTGTAACTGGGTTGGTTTTTACACTTCTCCTAGGTTATTTGGGGGTTCCCATGAGACCTCTTTGGCCAGCAAATCAATTAGATGTGACCCATTCCCAGTCATTAAGCTTCATTTGATGATGAGAGGTGTCCAGCTGGGGCTCTGTCTCCCTCATTATTTGTTGATTGCATTAGATTGCCTTTATATGTCTATAATTTAGGAAGCTTCTATATGTTGTCTCCATATGGCTCCTCAAATGAGTCTTGATTTTAATTGTCTCTTCCCACACTCACTCCCTTGTCCCCCTCTTCCCTACCCTCCCTGGTTGATTCTCCTGTCCTGTCCCCACCCTCCCCCATCCAGCCATGAGTGTGTACTCTATCTCCCTTCCTAGAAAGATCTGTCCCTCTCCACGCCACCCCCTTACTCTATAGCTAACCTCTGTGACTCTATCGATTGTAGCTTGCTTATCTTTGAGATAACATCTAATATCCACATATAAGTGAGTATATGCCAGATTTGTCTCTCTGGGTCTGAGTCACTTCACTCAAGATAATTTTTCCTAATTCCAACCATTTACCTTCGAATTTCCTGATTTCATTTTTAAATGACTGCATAATATTTCATTGTGGACATGTACAATATGTCTTTATTATTCATCCATTGGTAGAAATCCAGGTTGTTCCAATTCCTGAATATTATGAATAGAACGACAGTGAGCATAATTGAACGAGTGTCTCTGTAGATCGATACTGCTTAAATTTGGTTTTATCTAGCAATGTTTTTCTGTCCCAACTTATTGTGATAGAAAGTTTTGCTGGGGATAGTAGTCTGGCTGGCATCTGTGGTCGATTGGAGTTTGTAGAACATCTGTCCAGACCCTTCTGGCTTTCAGAATCTTCATTGAGCAGTCAGGTATTATTCTAATAGGTCTGCCTTTATATGTTACTTGGTCTTTTTTCCCTTGCCATTTTTATTTCTTTCTTTGTTCTGTAAATTTAGTGTTTTGATTATTATGTGCCATAGAGACTTTCTTTTCTGATCTAGTCTATTTGGTGTTCTGCCTGCTTCTTGTGTCTTGATAGGCACCTTCTTCTTTAGGTTAAAAATGTTTTCTTGCCTTTCTGCTGGGGACCGGCTGCTTCTAGTCGAAATGGGCAAGGTCATGAAACCGGGGAAGGTGGTGCTGGTCCTGGCTGGACACTACTCTGGGCGCAAAGCCATCATCATCAAGAACATAGATGATGGCACTTCGGACCTCCCTTACAGCCATTCCCTGGTGGCTAGAATTGACTGCTATCCCCAAAAAGTAACACCTGCCATGGGAAAGAAGAAAACTGCCAAGAGATCCAAGATGAAGTTCTTTGTGAAAGTTTATAACTACAATCACCTCATGCCCACACGGTACTCTGTGGACATCCCCTTGGACAAAACTGTTGTCAATAAGGATGTTTTCGGAGACCCAGCCCTGAAACACAAGGCCAGGCAGAAGGCCAGGGTCAAGTTTGAGGAATGATACAAGACAGGGGAGAATAAGTGGTTTTTCCAGAAGCTTCGCTTTTAGGTATATTTTTGTTTCCATCATTAAAAGTTAAATATACATATATGTATATTTTTTTTCTCTACAATTTTGTTGAAAATATTTTGTGTGCCTTTGACTTGGGCTACTTCTCCTTCCTTTGTTCCCATAATTTGTAGATTTGGTCTTTTTATAGTGTCCCAGATATCCTGGATGTTTTGTACCAAATTGTTTTTAGATTTAATATTTTCTTTGGCAGAGGTACTCTATCTTTTTTTTGAGCCAAAATTTTTATTTATTCATTTCTTGCACTTGAAGTGCGTGATGACATTCTTGGCCTGAGATTCTTTGCCATAGTCCTGAACCACTACACAACTGCAACCAACCACTTTCTGTGGCTTCCCTTCTCGATCAATTTTAAGGAGGCCTACCCATTCCCCTAGTTTTTTGTTGTCATTAACCTTAATTAGATTGATTTGGTGCTCAGCACAAAGTTCCTCCACCAGATTGGCATACACAGGCTCCTCACAGTTGGATGGAAGCACACTCAGATGGGCTTGGTGCTTTGTTCTGGTTTCCCAGCTCAGTCATGATCTCTGCTCAGCTCCCAAATGGTACATTCACAGCACAGAACACAAACCTCTGGTGCCACTTCCTCTGAAAGACCAATCCTCTATCTTGTCTTAAATGCCTGAAATTCTCTCTCCCATCTCTTGCATTCTGTTGCTGAGGCTTGCCTCTCTGTTTCCTGCTTGAGTTCCTAACTTTTTCATTTCCAGATCCCCCATGGTTTACTTTATTGATTCTATTTCTACTTTCAGGTCTTGAACTGTTTTATTCATTTCCTTCCACTATTTGTGTTTTCATAGATCTACTGAATGGAGTTGGTCATGTCTTTAAGTACCTTTATCATGTTCATAAAGGCAATGTTAGGGTCCTTGTATGTGCTTCAGCCGTGTTGTAATTCTCAGGGTTTACTGTAGTAGGATGGCTGGGCTTGATTGGGGACATATTGTCCTGGCTGCTATTGTGGGAATTTTTTGTTCATTTGTTTGTTTTGTTTGCCCCCCCCCCCCGCCCATAGGGTTTCTCTGTGTAGCCTCAGCTGTCCTGAAACTCAGAGATGCACCTGCTTCCATCTCCAGAGTGCTGGGATTAAAAGTGTATGCCACCACCTGCCTTTGTTATTGTGTTTTTAGCTGGCATTTAGGCTTCTGGGTTTGGGATGATTGTAATTGTAGGTGCTGATATCTGGTCTTGTCTTTGTTAGGTGGGTGTTCCATATCTTGGTTTCTGTTGCCCTCTCTGGTTCTTCAGGTTCTTAGGAGGGTGTGGTGGCTGGTAGCAAATGCTTCTGGGATCCTGCTAGGTGTAGCTACTAGGAGTTCTGGGTACCAAGTGTTTCTAGGTATTGGGAGCTGATGCTTAGGAATGAGAATGGGCTAGGCTTGAAGTGGGGGAGGTTTGAGGGGACCCACAGGAGGGAGGAAAGAAGAATGTTCCAGCACGATCTGCTTAGTGGCCTGGGGAAGCGGGCAGAGAGTGAGGAGAGGCCACAGCAGGTGGTGTGTGTGCTGCAGGGCTGGGGATGAGAATAGGGCACTGAAGAAAATGGGGAGTGAAGACCTGAAGCTGGCCCACTTTCTTCTCTGGAAGGCTTGGCCAAGGCCTGCTGGGGTTGGGGACTGAGACAAAGGGGAGGAGCGGGGGAGGGGGGGTGAAGGAGGAGATCTGTATGTTCAGCTGGAGATGGAGGCAGAGAGAGGGGAGAGTGCAGCGTGGCAGGTGGTCTGCTATGGAACTGCTTGGATTTGGAGGAAAGGAGAAAGATTGGCCACTTTTCCTTTCTTACCATGTATGCCTGGCACAATCCTTTGTCCTAAATCACAAAAGCCTAGAGTTTGGTGTTCTCTGAGCTCAGATCTGAGGCCCAGCACTAAATATATTTTTTTTTCTTTCCTTTCTCTATGTCTCTTTTTTAGATATCAGCCAAAAGCCTATGGATGCTTTCTTCCACATCTGGGCTTCTCAGTCATCCTCTGACCTGTATGCCTAATGTAAAAAGCAGAGATTTCCCTCCCAGAAGCTGCTGGGATTTTCAGCTTGTCTGCCCTGTTATTTTCTGACTAAGAACCAGCAAAAGGAACCTACACTCCCTGCTAACCATCTGAGGATAAGGTGGCTAGCCATGTGCATGTGAGGCACCCTCAGCCAGTGAGCTGCAACCCCAGCCCAGGATTAGTTTATTCAATTCATTTTCAGATTTGCATTTCGTGATGGTTGGTTCTATTTGCTAGCTTTACTCAATCTAGAATCCCTGAGAAGAGAATCTTAATGATGTACGGTCTAGACTGGATTAGCCTGTGAATGTGTCTGTGCAGGATTGGCTGTGTGTGGCACAGTTCCCTGGGTCCTGGACTGTATGATGTTAGCCTTGGGTTTTCCATTTGTAGCATGCTAAGAGAGTAAAGTACAGCAAGACAGAGAGGCAGTCAATTTGGAGAAACATGAGGAAAAGAAGCCCCTCTAGGTTCCAGTTAAAGCTTCTGACAGCAGAGTAGCAGGAATCCCAGCACAGTTACCAACTGCTGAAGGCTCTGGTCCCTTCCCAGACATAAATTGAGAATGCTCTAGAAATCTCTCTGGAAGCCCCAAAGTACAAAATCCCTTGTTCAACCATAGTGGCTTCTGGGTTTACATTATCAGATTCTAATTCCAGCTAAGACATCTCCACTTCATAAATCACTTAGGAAATGGGGGGCGGGGCAGGAGAGAGGGATTCCTTAGCAGCCTTTAGACGAGTTACTTGAGAGCCATTAAAATGACGAATCCGACTCACGCTGAGACAGTGAATCTCTTCCTCTCCCTTGAGGAGCCTGTACTCCCACCCAGGTCCACCTCACTTTCTTCTGAGAGGCTGTTTAGTCCTCACACTTGAGCCTATATTGAAAGACAGTATCTTTAATAAAGCCACTGACTCTTCTTCACTGGAACTGGCTAGTCCTGAAATTCCTTCCAGGTGTCAAAGTCACAAACCCTGGTTTGACTGGAGCCACACAGCCCCTGTCAGGCTAGTGAGGGTGGCGCTGTGGAGCTCTCTGTCCCTTTACCATTATCAAAACTTCTTTTTATTCCCACGTTCCTAACTGTTTCGGAAATGTTATGGCCAGGCTAACATTTATTTCTTTTCTATTTGTTTTCTCTTCTATTCTTTTTCTGACCTGCGTGGTTTTTATACCAATGGACTGCTGTGCTGGCTGGTTTTATGACAAGTTGACACAGGCTAAAGTCATTTTGGAAGAGGAAACCTCAACGGAGAAAATGCTCCCACCAGGCTGGCCTGATGATTGATGGGGGAGGGCCCAGCTCACTGCAGACTACCACCCTTGGGCTCATGGTCCTGGGTGCTTTAAGAAAGCAGGCTGAGCCAGCCATTGGGAGCAAGCCAGTAAGCAGCATCCCTCCATGGCCTCTGCATCAGCTTCTGCCTTGATTTCCCTGGATGATGGACTAGAAGCTATATGTGAAACAAGCCTACTCCTCCCCATCTTGCTTTAGGCCACACTTTTTCATCCCAGCAACAGAACTCCTCCCTAAGACAACTACCCTCTTCATTGCTGTGACCAAATACTTGACAAGAAGTGAGTTAGCGGAGGAAGGGCTAGTTCGGCTCCTGAGGGCACAGTCCATCATGCTTAGGAAGGCACGGAGACCTGAGAGGCTGCAACTGGCCTTCTCACGAGGAAGCAGAGAACAGTGAAAGCCCGGGTCCCAGCAGGCCTCCCCTTTCCTTTTACATGCAGCCAGGAACCTAGCCCCTGGGACACTATCATTTGCATTCAGGGTGGGTCTTCTCAGTTTGCTCCCTAGAAGTACCCTCAAAGACATGCCCATCGGTGTGTCTCCTAGAGACTCCAAATTTAGTCAGCAATAGATATTAACATCATGACATCCATCTTATGATTCTACTTTACCCTACTTCTCAATTACATTTTAATGTTTTTAGTGGTTTGGTGTATGCATATGCAGCTTCCACTTCTGAATCACCCCATTCTGCTTCTGAGGTACTGCAAGGGAGAGACTGTTCTCAGCCTCCCCACTTCCCCTCCTGATGTGCTGTCATCAGACAGGCATATAAGCTTTGCCAATCAAATATTGTTGTTATTAATTCAACAACCACTTTTAGAGCAGTGAAGAATAAGAAGAGTAGTTCTGTTTCCCGTTTTATCTACTCTAACGCTCTCGTTGGTCAAGGTGAAGAGAGCCCACACGGCTGGTAGCCTGAGGAGATCCATCAATCCTGAGACTTCTGACTCCGGGCAAAGCCAGCATCTTTACTTCTCCATAGAAAAGAATTTCAGGACTAGCCAGAGTGAGCAGAGCTGGAGAAAGACATCGTTAAGATAGACTTGAAATGTATTAAATGCGGTGCTCGTTAAAAAAGCATGGATGTGAGCTAATTAAAAAAAAGTCACCTTAGTTTTTAAAATTCATTATGTGTGTGTGTGTGTGTCTGTTTGTCTGTCCTGTAGGTGGAGGTCAGAAGACAGCTTATAGGAATCAGTTTCTCTCATTCTACCATGAGGGTTCCAGGGATTAAACTCAGGTCAGTCAGTCTGCAATTGTCTTCATAGTAGAGTATTATACTGTTTTTTGTTTGTTGGTTGGTTGGTTTGTGTGTGTGTGTGTGTGTGTGTGTGTGTGTGTGTGTGTGTGTGTGGCTTCTGGTGTTACTTCTCAAAGAATTGCAAAGGAACCTTTTCTTCTTGGCAAATGATATTCTGGGGTGGTTCCTGATGTATTTGAGGATTGCAGTTGATAAGGTAAATCCTAAAGTCTAAAAGACTGCACAGCACAAGTTAAGGTTTTTTGTTTTGTTTTGTTTTGGTTTTTTTAATCTTTTTACTATAAGTAAAGGCTTAATCTTGTTTGTGAGATTTCCAAAAAATTTCTGGGCCAGAGCAAAGCCACACTGAAAGGCAATACAGGTGTAGAGCTTGGCTGATTCCTTGCTGATGATGAGGAGTATCATCGCAATAATGGCATCACAGAAAATGCTAACAGTTTTGAAATTTTTGACCCTCAGCTGGAGAGAGGCTCTGTCCAGATTCTTCCTCTTCCCACGTGAAGGAAATAGGAATCCATATGGGTTAGTTTATGTTTAGATATCATTACACTAACATAGATATATAGCATGAGTCAGCTAGAGATGGCCGGCACCAGATGTCCAGAGAATTCAGAAGCAAGCAATGATGTCATCTGTTATATAGCCATTTCTGGCAGAATGCTACTGTTGCATGATTCTGTTTAAATATGACATTAAGGTCAAGGCCTTCACCTTTGCTTTTGGCTTTGCCAGCTGGCCTGTGAAGGTCTGTGTGTACCTAACTTTAGCCCTGGGTGCAGGGGGGCACCTGTGTCTGTGCTTGCCAGTGTTTGCCAGTGTGTACTGAAGGCACACAACTGGATGCCTGCCAGCCTGTGTACCAGAGTAAAGTATGTCTTATCTGCCTCCAACTCCTGTATTCTCTTCAAGCTCCCAGCCTCTTGTGACCTTCCTTTGTTCTTGGCATTAAGAGTTGGGACCTCACACCAAGCTTTACTGTTTCCTGTCTTTCTATCAAGTCTAGCTTTTTTTATGGATCAACATTTCCAATGCATGCCATTTTCTTCTCTGTATGTGCTTATAATCTTTCTCAAAAGGCAGACCTACTAACAGATACAGCCTTCCTTACTTACACAATTTACTAGCAAATGTCTGCAGCTTGAATACAAGCTTGGGTATAGAATTCTTCTCCTCTGCTTTTAGTGAATGAGAATTCCAGAAAGAAGTTGTGACCACAAAGGTTAGTTGACAATGATATGGAGAGGATGTAATGTAGCCATTCACAGTCAGATCCTAAATAAACTCTTTTTGTTTCTTTGAAGTGTATCTTAATTAGGGTTTCTATTGCTGCACTGAGACACCGTGACCGAAAAGCAAGTTGGGGAGGAAAGGGTTTATTTGGCTACACTTCCACAGCACTGTTCATCATCACAGGAAGTCAGGGCAGGAACCTGGAAGCAGAGTGTGATACAGAGGTCATGGACAAGTGCCGCTTACTGGCTGGCTCAGCCTGCTTTTTTTTTTTTTTTATAAAACCCAGGACCACAGGCCAGGAATGTCACCACCCATAGTGGTCTGGGTCCTTCCCATCAATCACTAGTTAAGAAAATGTCCTGTAGACCTTTGTGTAGCCCAGTCTCCTAGAGACATTTTCTCAAGTGAGCTTCCTTCTCTCAGATGACTTTAGCTTGTGTGAAGGTGACATAAAACCATCCAGGACAGAGAACTGTTTCTGTTTTCAACATTTCAAAGGATATTTTTTTCTAATAATTTAAATGTTTTGTTTCACTTTTGTCTTAATCTCATGGTTTCTGAAGAGTCTGGTGGAATTTTTCTCAATATTCTTCCATAGCAGAATTTTTTCTCTGATTTCGTATTTTCTTCATGTGTTTGGTCTTTGGCGGTCTGAATCGAGTTTGAGGTTCCTTCATTTGTGCTTTCTGAGTTTCCTCAATCTGTTTCTTTGGGCTGTAATTACTGTTTGAAAATTCTCACGAGAATTTCAAATACCTTCCTATTCCCTGTCTTCTTCAGGCTCTCCCACTGTTTTATAGCTGTGGTAGCGGTCCCTAGTTCTTGGATACTGTTCATTTGGTTGTTGGTTTTTGGAGAGAGTCTCATGAAGTGAATGCTACAGGCACTTCTGACGACACCCAGCTGTGCCTGTCCCACTGATCCTCTGTTTTTTTTGTTCTCCCCTTTTCATTGGGGGATCTGTTACCCATGGTTTCATTGGGGGATCTGTCACCGATGGTCTCATTGGGGATCTGTTACGATGGTTTCATTGAGGATCTGTCACCCATGGTTTCATTGGGGATCTGTCACCGACGGTTTTATTGGGGGATCTGTCACCGGTGGTTTCATTGGGGATCTGTCACTGATGGTTTCATTGTGGGATCTGTCACCGACAGTTTCATTGGGGGATCTGTTACTGATGGTTTCATTGGGGATCTGTTACGATGGTCTCATTGGGGATCTGTCACCGATGGTCTCATTGTGGGATCTGTCACCAACAGTTTCATTGGGGGATCTGTTACGATGGTTTCATTGGGGATCTGTCACCGATGGTTTCATTGTGGGATCTGTCACCGACAGTTTCATTGGGGGATCTGTTACGATGGTTTCATTGGGGATCTGTCACCGATGGTTTCATTGTGGGATCTGTCACCGACAGTTTCATTGGGGGATCTGTTACGATGGTTTCATTGGGGATCTGTCACCGATGGTTTCATTGTGGGATCTGTCACCGACAGTTTCATTGGGGGATCTGTTACGATGGTTTCATTGGGAATCTGTCACCGATGGTTTCATTGGGGATCTGTCACCGATGGTTTCATTGGGGATCTGTCACCGATGGTTTCATTGGGGATCTGTTATGATGGTCTCATTGGGAATCTGTCACTGATGGTTTCATTGGGGATCTGTCACCCATGGTCTCATTGGGAATCTGTCACCGATGGTTTCATTGTGGGATCTGTCACTGATGGTTTCATTGGGGGATCTGTCACTGATGGTTTCATTGGGAATCTGTCACCCATGGTTTCATTGGGAATCTGTCACTGATGGTTTCATTGGGGATCTGTCACCGATGGTTTCATTGGGGGATCTGTCACCCATGGTCTCATTGGGAATCTGTCACCGATGGTTTCATTGGGGATCTGTCACCGATGGTTTCATTGGGGGATCTGTCACCGATGGTTTCATTGGGGATCTGTCACCGATGGTTTCATTGGGGGATCTGTCACAGATGCTTTCATTGGGGATCTGTCACCAATGGTTTCATTGAGGATCTGTCACCCATGGTTTCATTGGGGATCTGTCAATGATGGTTTCATTGGGGATCTGTCACCGATGGTTTCATTGGAGATCTGTCAGTGATGGTTTCATTGGGGATCTGTTAGCCATGGTTTCATTGGGGATCTGTCAGTGATGGTTTCATTGGGGGATCTGTCACCGATGGTTTCATTGGAGGATCTGGTACCGATGGTTTCATTGGGGATCTGTTACCGATGGTTTCTTGTCATCTTTCTTTTTCCAGGTGTGTCCAATCTATTAAAGGGACCAAAGACATTTTTAAATGTTTTTTTTTCTGTTTTGAGACAGGTTTTTACTATGTTTTTACCAGGCTGCCCTCAAACTCACACTCTTTCTGTGTTAGCCTTCCAATGACAGATATTGTCACATCTGGTTCTTTGGGGTTTTCATCTGCGGGCTCCTAACATCCACGTCTAGTAGCTCACAATCACCTGTAACTCCAGGTCTAAGGACTCTGATACTCTCTTCCAGACTCTGTGAATAGAGTGCATTTGTATGTGCATTTAAATATGCTCAAACATACATACAGAAACACAGATATGAACATAGTTAAAAATAAATCTTATGTTTCATCTGTATGTTTACTTTACTCATATGTAATACAGTGTTTTAATGTTAACCCTTAGCATATTAACCAGCTATTAACTTTCCAGTCTATAATCCCACAGTCTCTGCTGTGTCTGAATATGGCTCTGGTGTTCAGTCTGCTTTCAGACTGTGTCTTTGCCCTATGGCATACCTTCAAACCTGTTTTGAGGAAAGCCACATATATGGGTTGAAAGAGAAGGTGTAAAGAGTGCAGCAAAGGGCTGGAGAGATGGCTCAGAGGTTAAGAGCACTGACTATTCTTCCAGAGGACCTGAGTTCGATTCCCAGCATCCACATGGCAGCTAACAACTGTCTGTAATTCCAAGATCTGACACCCTTACACAGTTATACATGCAGGCAAAACACCAATTCACATAAAATAAAAAATGAATCTTAAAAAAAGAGTGAAGCAAGCTGTCTATAGTGGGATCTATTTGTTCTAGTTCAGAGATAGACTGTTTAAAGGGATGGGGTGTAAAGGTTAATGGTGCCATCATAAAATGAATAATTTATGGTCAACTTAATCCCCTATAAGATAAAATTGCGGATAAGAGAATAATTAATCTACTTTGATTAGACAAGCCCAGAAGGTCAAAGGTTAGCAGGTAAATATTTATACACACAATCTCAATTCCTTTTTCTTCTTCTTTCAGCAGCTTTATTCAGGAACCTTGAACTCTGACTTCTGACTTACTTACTTATGACGGGAACTGACTGCCTTGCTACATGTTCTCTCTCATTCCTTCTCCTTCTGATCCACAATCTCAATTTCATGTCATTTTTTTTATTAAAAGAACATTTATTATAAAGGAACTTTACTAAGATCCCTTGTCCTAATCTGGTGTCACATGCCTTAAATCCCAGCCCTTGGGAGGCAGAGGCAGGTCTCTGTGAGTTCTAGGCCAGCCTGCTCTACAGAGTGAGATCCAGGACAGCCAGGGCTACATAGTGAGACCCTGTCTTGAAAAAATAAAAAACAAGAAGATCCCTCTGCAGGCAACCACCCACTCACCTCAGCTCCAGCTCTAGCATGCTCTCAAGTCAATACACAGAGGCCCAGAAAGCCTCAGTCCTTACACTACGTTTATAGTGATTCTGTCTCCAAAGTGCAGATCCTACTGAATGTAGACACAAAACACACTGCTGCTTAGTGATGATGCACAGTTGAGCTGGGATGGAAAGAGCAGCACGTGGAACTGTAAATAGTAACAAATGGGGCCTTCAAACCAAAACAGAGGCATGCTTTCATGCCAGACTGAGGTCCGCACATTCATGGCTGCAAATTAAACCAAGCTGGAGGAGCAATCTCTACAGTGTAGATGGAGTCACAGCTTATACTGACTATGACTAACTCTACAAAAGGGCTCAGGAATGTTACTCATTCATAAACACTGGATGCCCACTACATTAATTTTTCAAAAGGGAAGCACTTACAAAAATAAAGTAAAATAAAAGAAAATAGAAGTAATTCGATGTCTACTCAAAGGGAAGCAGTAAATAGGAGACACAAGAAAATATTAGATATTACAATCCAATCTTTAACAAATGGATAAGAAAATGATGAAAACATTGTGCAGAACCTTACATTTGTGAATAAAGAAGATATGCTAGGATAAGATACACTAAAATGTCTCACTTTACATGTAACAGGAGAACTTTTAAATTTCCATATTTTATGTCTTTTCTACAAATTTCTATGTTCACATAGAACTTTTAGTAATTACATATGATTAATGAGCCAGAACATTTATTATGTAAAGTAGCAAAAAATTTATTAGTTAACAAACAGAGAACTCTATCATGATGCTTATTCTAAAGGAACTTCGAGCCTAAGCTTAGGGGGTTTCTTTTAGAGAATAAAATCCTAGCAGCTCATTAATGACTACTGCCTTGGCTGAATGACATCCCCCCCCCCACACCCCGGGTCTGACACGATGCTTGCTGGAGAAAAGTCAGTTTATAGTTGGTGTCTTCATTCCCAAATAGAGACTGCTAAAATTCCAGCTTGCTATTAATCAAACACTATGGAACCAGCTTGTACCCATCACTAAAAAGACAGATAAAACTTTTTAAGCTACCCAGGGATATTTATAAGATGACAAGATAAGAAATACACCCTGGGGCCCCATATCTGTATGAACACAAGAAAACTCTTCTAGTAACCGCAAGATTAAAAATTTCCAGAAAAGGAACAGAAAAAGTCTACAATTTAAGTTTTTATCATGTTTAAATACATGATGAAAATAATTTTTTGAATATATGATACAGCATACATTTTGTTATTTAGTTGGACTTTTATGACGTAAACAAAATGGATTGTCACCAAAGTCAATAAAATGTACAGATGCCATTATAAGTATGAAAACAAATACAATAAAACCACATGAATTACTTTGCATAATTCTAGATATCTAAAAACCCCAATAAGATGAATAATATTTTTTTCTTTTTGCAGTGCCAAAGACCAAACCTAAGGCTGCATTCATGCTAAGTGCTCTACCACCAAGCTGCATCTCCAGCTCAATCTTTTTTCTTTTTCCTCTCATTTTAAATAGATGTTTGAGAATTTCACATAACATATTCGAGTCACATTCACCACCCCAGCTAACAATGAGAGAGAGAACTTGTTAGTAATCCAACTTTCACAAATGATGCTGAGACATTAGCAGCAGGATAAAGTCAACCAGAAGGTGAGGTCATTATAGTTTTTAAAAATAATCCCACGAGAGCCTTAAAAAACAGATTATTTTTGTATTATTTATATTTCCACACAGCATATAGAAAGAACTGGAATTTTTAGGTTTTAACATATGGAGGCCCAAGGACAGTGTGCAGGCATTAGTTCTTGCCTCCTGCCATGTGAGACCTGGGGATGAATCTCAAGTTATCAGCCTTGGTGGCAGGTGTCTCTTTACCCATTGAGACATCTCTACAACTAGGAGAAAAAATTTAATGATTTTTATGAAGTGAGAATAACAAAATCCAACAAAGAAATACAAATTATTATAGATCAATATTGCCAATAAATATAATTGGAACAACATTAAAATTATAAAAGGGGTGCAGTAGTTTCATAAAAGAATATCATCAATGGAATAGTTTAACACAAAGAGAACAGTAATCATCAATAATCACAATAGTTTTAAGGAGAAAAGCGATAGAACCATTTCTATGAACACTAAAATGCTATGTGACCCACTCAAGCCTCTTGCTGAAAACAGTATGATAAAGTACATAGATAGTTTCTGAACACGTTATTTAAAAACTTACACAAATACATATTAAGATGTGTATACATATGTACATGTATTTCAACCTCAACTCAGCATGCTACTTCTTAGAAAACACTGAAAGAATCATCACTTCTGTTGTAATAATTAATTGTACTATTATTGGCATTAGTCAAAAGAGAAAAGGGTGTCGGTGGCGACAATAAAATCTATAGGGTTAGAGAGATGATGGGTAAAGGGATTTGTTGCTAGGCCTGACAACCTGAGTTTGATCCCTTGGCCCCACATAGTAGGGGGAGGAAATTGACTCCCACAAATCGTCCTCTGACCTCTACATATTTGCCATGATGCTTGTGCACCCACATGGACATGCATATACACAGGTCTGTTAGAAAGAAAATGAAATTAAGATTATCCATAGATAATATGACTGTATATGAAAAATATCAACTAAAAATAACAATTAAGAATTCAGAATTATAGCAAATGCAAAATTAATTAATTAATGGCCTTCATGCATGTCTTAGATACTTTTCAATTGCTGTGAAGAGATAACCTAACTTATAGAACACTTTATTGAGGCTTAAACATTTCAGAGGATAAATCCATGACCATCATGGTAGGGAGCATGGCAGCAGGCAGGCAGGCATGGCGCTGGAGCAGTAGCTGAGAGATACAAGCAGGAGGCAGACAGAGAGTTAACCAGAAATGTTAAGGGCTTTTGAAACCCCCACCCCAGTGATAAACCTGGTACAAGACCACACCTCCTAATCCTTCCCAAACAGTTCCACCAACAGGGGACCAAGTATTCAAATATATAAGCCTGTGAGGGCCTTTGTCATCCAAACTATCACACTGTTGTACATTATACAATATCACTATTGTATAATGTGAAATCAAAGGCTTTAGGGGCTTTCGAGGTCACTGGTAGAGCACTTGCCCAACATGACTGCTTCCCTAGGTTCTAATCCAACAATGCAGAAAGCACTCACCAAAAGGGCTTCCATAAGCTCCACCCAGCACCATGAGCAGTGAGCTTGAATAGGTAGAACACACAGCATAGTCAACAAGGTGTTGATTGGCCTCAGCCAGGTTCATCTTATTTGAGCATGATGTTGCACAAGCGTTTATTTGGAACAGATCCTACTGGGAGCTTATGATTGGCTGAAGCTTAGCTGTTTGTGATTGGTCAAATTTTGGTTCATTGTCACAAAAACATAAATTGTTCCTCCATTAATATTCTAAGTTTATTTATTTGTGAAGGTAACATCACAGTTGAAGAGTTTGAAGCATAAATGGCCTCCTTGGATTAAACTGTTTCTTGCTGGTTTGGAAATAGACTACAAATGGAAGGAAAGGCTTCATCTACACACAGAAGCCTTAGGAGGACAATGACTAAAATGTGCCTGTCCAAAAGTTGACATTTCATCAACTATGAGAAAAACATTAGGAAGTACAAATTTTCTAAGAAGCTGGCTTGCTTGGATTGGCCAAGGTATTAACAAATGAGTTTACCTACTCCTATTTGAAGTGTTTGAAGATTACACACCTAATTGAAATACATCTTTGTATACCTAGAAAGCTTAACTAACATGACTATAAGTTTGATTGTTATAGATGACTATTAATCTGTATTAATTATTTTTCACAATTTTAAATGAGTTGCACAAACATAATACCTTAAACAAGAGTAGAAATATATACATAGTATAACAAAATTGACCTTAAATTGGTATCAATAAATTTATAACAATGTAAAGTATTTTGAGATTAACAGTTGTTTCTTGGATTAAAGTTGATCGAATAATCTACCTTTTCCCCATTATTTCTGTATAATATCCCTCTTTGCTCTTTAGAAAGAGATTGACTATGATAATTAACTATATATGATTATATGATTAACCCCCTTTAAATAAAGACAAACATTCATAAACAATATTTTGGGAACTTGGATGTAGCTTTCCATACTACTTGCTACTGATTGGTGGTGCTGGCAGTCTCAAGGGGATCCTGAGAAATTTTAGAATTATGGCTACATCTGGGCTTCATTGTCTCAGCAAGTTGCCTTGAAGCTGTTGTGTATATAGATCATCTGGGTCATGGCTCCCATTAGAGAAGGTTCAGGCAATCTTCGTCAATCAAACCATATTGTCTTGAAAGCAATCCACAGGCTCTCATCTTCCGTGGAAACAGAAGCAGGACCTCTTTTCCAAAGTAAGATATCCTTAGACCCAAATTTTGACGTCAAGAGAGCCCCCACAAAACAATGTCTCTCTGTAGTTAAAAATCTCAAAGATAATATAATAATTAATGCAATAATATACAATAGCCAAACTCTCTGTGTATATTATAAATATAAAAATAGTAACATGGCTTTTTAAAATTTCTGGTTTTTAAGG
The DNA here is from genome assembly GCA_004025045.1 of Sigmodon hispidus. Lineage (NCBI taxonomy): Eukaryota > Metazoa > Chordata > Mammalia > Rodentia > Cricetidae > Sigmodon > Sigmodon hispidus. The sequence goes on from PVIH01001178.1 coordinate 59,268, forward strand.
ACTTTTTTTTTTTTACCATTTTTGTTTTTTCTCCCAAGCCTGTGTATATTTTTAAACACAGTGTAAACCAGCTAGAGGTTTTTTTCCACCACCTGAATATGTTATATTGTGTATCTGGAATCCTTAGTGTAGCTTTGGCTGCTGGGTCTGCCCCACTAGGCTTCCCAACATGTCAGAGATACACTTACTGCTAGCTCTGAGAGCCAACTCTGGGAAGCAGTGGGTCTATTTCTCCACCAAGTGCGAGCAGCTCAGAAACTTTTTTTTTTGTACTAGCAAAAGCTAAATTCACACAGGTAGCATGCTGCAGGCCTTTGTGTACTGCAGCAGGAATCCACCAGGCTGTGTTCAAGCCTGCATGCTGTGGTGACTGTTCCGCAGCACTCTGTACCATGGCCTGCATGGGAGACACCAACTAAGAAGCTGGTTTTGGCTCCATTTATCTATTCTATAATCCCTCTTTTTAAAAAAACCTTTCTCAGGTCTTATGTGGAAATTCCAGCCCCACGTTAGAATGTCAGATGTGGCCAGAAGTTTTCCTGTGTTCTGCAGCCGCCTAGTCTCAAACACACAGAGGCTTATATTAGTTACAAACTATTTGGTTTATGGCTCAGGCTATTACTAGCTAGCTCTTGCATCTTAAATTAACTCATTCTACTAATCTAGGTATTGCTATGTGGCTGCATTTATTGGTACTTTCAGAACATCGTGTTTCTTGATGGCTGGATTGGGTGTCCTTTGACCTTTCCTTTCTTCTTCCTGTGTCTCTCTTGGATTTCCTGCCTGGCTATATCCTGTCTTGCCATAGGCCAAAACAGCTTCTGTATTAACCAATGGTAGCAACATGTATTCCCATAGTACACCAGCACATGGCTGATGTAATCTATGTGCTGAGGATGAATTTCTGTCCTGAAGAGGTTCTGAGGTTGTGGGGGGAGGGTCAGGGAATAGGTAACCTTCAATAAAGCAAGTATGCTTTAACTGAAGGGGGGAGGGGGCCTTCTTATATTACCAGTTTGTTCCCTTGCCTAGTAGTAGTTTGTGGGGAGTTGCCCCATATCCCTAATCTTGAAGTGATGATTTTATTGGTCTTTAGTTGCTTAAGTAAATTATATTGAGTCAATGAATATTCCATAATGTAAAGCTAGAAGAAAGAATATTTTAGTTCGGACTACATATAATTCTAGTCCTTTATCTGGTTCCACAACAACATCATTCTGTTGGGGCATTTGGATGCATTTTTTAAATATACTCAACAAAATTTTCTCAATTGCTGGCTATGTTTTGTCAATTCAGCATCAACCAGAGTCACTTTGGAAGAATGAACTTCAGTTGAGAAAATGTCCCCACCAGCTTAGCCTGTTGGCAAGCCTATGGTTCATTGTCTTGACTGACAAGTGATGTTGGGGGCTCAGCTCACGGTGGGAGGTGCCACCTCTCCTGGGTGCTATAAAAGGGAGGTTGTGCAAGCCTTTCTGAACAAGCCAAGAAATAGAAGTCCTCCATGGCCTCTGCCATCAGCTTTTGCCTCCAGCCAGGTTCCTGACTTGTTTTGAGATCCTGCCCTGACTTCCCTCACTGATGGACTGTGATGTGGAACTGTAAGCAGAAATAACCCCTTTCCTCCCCAAGCTGCATTTGGTCGTGATCTTTTATCACAGTACTAGAAACCCTGAGACAACTGGTTTTTCCAATATAGAAAATATTTATGAGATAGTGAAGAGTCAAACTTTCAGTGATTGTACACAATAGAATCATAACATATTCTGTTTCTTTTTCTGAGACAGGATCTAATTATATATCCTTGGACTGCCTTAGAATGCTCTATGTAGACCAGGCTGGCCCTGAACTCATAAAGATCCGCCTGCCTCCTGTGTACCAACACACAGGTAAATCCTCACATCTCATTCTCTGGAGGACAAGCCCCTTGATACCACTCAGATTACCTTGCTTTATACAGTATGGCTTCCTGCCCAAGTTCACACTAAGTAGAATTCTATTACTAATATTTTTTAGTTCACAGAGCAATACGTACTGTACCTCAGTTTATCTTATGTAATTCATGCTCACACAATGCTTATTAACTGAAGAGTTTAAAATTGGTCACTCTCTGATCAGATCAAAAGAGATAACCAAGTGTCTTCCTGGTGAACTTCAAGCTAATTTCAACATTGCAACACAGTATAAGATACTGACCTTTGGGCCATGGCTTGCTTTGCACAGGTGATTGTGGCTTGTGTGTGTGTGTGTCGGGGTGGGGCTCCTGATTTACTTTGTAACATTAGAAGCCTGTTCCTAGCACATTTTCTCAGCTGTAGTTCACCAGTTTCAACCATGAAACGGAATGTTTTGCTGTTTGTTTTTCAGCAATAGAGGATGAAGCAGGAAGTCTGAAGAAGGGTCGAGTGGCCTTGCCAACTGTCATGCTTCACCTGAAATGCCTCAGACAAGCCTCAATTCACAGGCTATTGTGAAAGCTACAGAATTGAGAAGTGGGCACTCCAGACAAAGGACACAGAGTGCCAAAAGCCCCGGGATAGGAATGGATAGAAATGGACAGGAATGTGCTCCAGAGTTCAGTGAACAGCGAGAAAGCCACTATGGCTAAAAGTCATTAAGTGGGTGAATCCTATGGGCAGAAGCACACCCCAAGGGCAGGACATAGAAGGCTTACAGAGGATGGCATGAGATTTGAGTTTTATTTTCACTATAACAGGAACCTGCTGGGGAGTTTTGAGCCAGAGACTAATAAAGGTCAGCATACATTCTGAAAATATCAGTGACAGCTAGATGAAGAACAGGAAATAGCAAAACTTTGCAGTCAGGAGAGAGAAACCAATCCTGTTATTTCATACAGGAGGGATTTCAGGAGTAAACACCAGCAGAAGAAAGAATAGGGTGGTATCAAAGGTCAGAAACTGATCAAAAGGTTCTCAGCTGGAGCTCATCACTCAAGTGCCATTTTAGATTGTCATCCTCAGTCTACCAGAGAAGCCACTGGTCCAAGGAATTCCTAGAGGCAGGAATACATTTATCTCCCTGTCCACCATAGAAATGCCAGCATGTGCCACACTACTGAATACATGGAGAAACAGAAATTTTGATTTTTGGGAATCTTTCCTTCTGGCAGAACTTCCTGGAAGGCCGAGAAGTTTATACAGAGTATAAAACGACAAGTGTAGGACTAAAAAGTAGCAAATTCATTATCTCCAAGCAATCAAGCAGGGAACCTATTAGGATGCTATTGCTGTACACAGTAGATATATATTATGGTTTGAACCATTAATTATTGGATTCAACATAGATTCTGAAGATCAAAGAGATAAGGAAGACTGAAGAAAGTATGTATGGTGAAAAGGCGCCCATAATAAGTATAAATAGAGAATGACATTTCGCCATTTCAAAAGATGGGAAGGACAACCCTGTATGACCAGCATTGCTGAGCAGCCCCAGACGGGTCCGGATGCCTACCACTGAAAATTAGTCTGGAAAGAAACCTGAATGGTAAGGGTTCCCTTTCTGGAGCAGTTCTGTCAGAGAGGAGAACATAAAAAATGGAGAACTAAAACCAGGGTGGGCGATAGCAATGCTAGCGTGTAAACACTGGAATTCATCTCTGTCACTCGCGGTATCCAGGCCTGGCCGCCTGGCTTGTCCTGCCTCCGCACCTAGTCTGCCACTTTGCCTCTGAATCTGAGGCTCTGGGGCGTTCGGGGGCGAAGAGACGCTGTTCCGGCCTGGCGTGCACCCCAGATCCTCAGTTCTTCCTAGAGGATGCTCGGCCTTTTCTGAGGCCAGAACAATCCTTCCGCAAGTGCGCGGACCACAAGACACACCCCCACTCCAGCAGCCGGCAAAGGTCTAAGATAGTGGTTGGGGCGGGGCCTTGAAGTCACGTGCTTTGGACCGGCCAATGGGCGTGCGTTGCGTCATTAGCTGTGGAGCCGTCGGGTTTGGTTTACGTGGAGTCTGGATTTGGTCAGGTTGGTGGTTGTAAAGTGTGAGCCTAAGCTGGCACTCGGCTGCGGCGTTAGCTGAAGGAGGGTGTCGCCAGGACTGTGTGGCTACACCTGCCCCGCTCCACGTTCTCCTCAGGCCATGGAGCGTCAAGTCCAGCGGCTTCGCCAGGCGTTCCGGTCCGGCCGATCGCGGCCGCTGAGCTTCCGACTGCAGCAGCTCGAGGCCCTTCGGAGGATGGTGCAGGAATGCGAAAAGGACATCTTGGCATCCATCGCAGCCGACCTGAGCAAGGTGAGCGTCCGCTGGTGGGAGGGATCCGGCGCGTCCCTTTCTTCCTGCGCTGTAGCTGGTTGTTTTGTTTATCCAGCAATAAAGAGGAAGCAGAGTTACTCTGGACTCCGGACTCCTGCTATGCTTAGAGGCTAGACCGTTTTATTTGCACTTACCGGTGCTCACAGTTTCTCTTCTGCGAAAGCTCTTTATAAACTTGCCCGTTCCTACTGCATTTGTAGTTCCTTTTCTTACAGCGTGCCCTTAACTCTCCTGATACTCTGAGTGTCAGTAGTTTGTCCGCTTGGTAGATTTCAAGATATTTCACTCCCTGTCTTAACTTGTAAAACATGGGTTCTTCTTGCAGACAGTGTTGTTATTGTGGGTTTTTTTTTTTTAAGTAATCTTCAACACTCATATTTTCCTTCATGACTTTGTGTATCACTAGAAATGTGTTGCTTAAACGCAAGTACACTCACAGTCACTCTGGGGATTTGTTAAAGTACAAATCTTGATTCAGTCCGTCTGAGACAGTGTCTGGGATTTTCTAATGAGGTCTCAGGTGATACCATATGGCCTCTTTAGAAGCAAGCTTTGAATACCAAGGTTTTAAGTAGTGTTTGAGGTACAACTATATTCTCCTGTACTCTCTAGTAATACTGTTTTTTCTTTTTACTTAATATCTGTATTCCAGACATGGTGAGACCTTTTTTTTTTTTTTTTTTTTTTTTTTTTTTTTTTTTTTTTTCTGATTTGTAATCTTTGCTTCCTCAATCAAAGACTATTTCAAAAAGTGGTAACAATAGTTAGTAATGATGTAGTACCTACAAGCCTTCCTCCAGGGCATTTTTGGTCAAGAGGGCCTGTGACAGTAAACTAAGTAAGATGATGAATATTAAGACCATTCTGCTAGCATCAGATATTTTGTGTATGTTTGTACATACCTAGGGCTACTGAAGAAATACAGTAAGTCCAGAATTTTAAACGTGGCTGTGAAATAGAACATATACAGACAAAATGCATATGTGGTTATAAACCATTGTGCTAAGGATGGAGTGTTAAGATACAGCTCAAAAGCCAATTGCCACGGTACCCAAATTGTGCCTGAGGCAGGCTGTTATTAATCAGGGAGGTGTTGCTGAGGTTTAATATCTTAGAGAAGAGCCAGCATGAGTGTTCAGGTTGTGTCTTACTGAGAACATGGAGGTTAAAAAAAAACCAGATAGCAAACTGGGGGAGGGGAGGAGTCTGATAACACCAGTTATCACTGCTGATATACTTGGTCTGAACCTTGTGACATCCTAAGTTCTCAGCCTTCCTAATGGTTGGACCCTTTCTTTTGCTGTGGAATAAATGGCTGCCTGGACAAGAAACTTCCACCAATACCCTTTAATACAGTTCTTTATGTTGTGGTGACCACAACCATAAAATTGCTTCATTGCTACTTAATAGCTGTAATTTTGCTACTGTTAGGAATCATAATGTAAATATCCTATATGCAGATTACCTGTTGTGTAGGCTGTGACCCACAGGTTCACTGTCATATGCTCTCTCTGTTGTGCTCTGTGTAAGATTAATTGATTTTCTTTTCCAGAGTGAACTCAATGCTTACAGTCATGAAGTCATTACCATCCTTGGGGAGATTGATTTTATGCTGGAAAATCTTTCTGAATTGGCTTCTGCTAAACCAGTGAAGAAGAACCTGCTTACCATGATGGATGAGGCCTATGTTCAGCCAGAGCCTCTGGGAGTCGTACTGATTATCGGGGCTTGGAACTACCCTTTCGTTCTTATCATGCAGCCCCTGGTGGGGGCCATTGCTGCAGGTCTGGGGCCAGCTGATGTCTTTATTCCTGTGTCGAGGGTAATATTGGTTGTAAGTTTAGGATAGTATCTAGTTAAATGCATTTACCTTGGTGGTTTGTCTTGGTTGACACCAGCAATTTATTGAGAATTTATAAGTGCACTTGTATTTATGAATGCACAAGTACCTTGGGGATGAATCTGTGAGAGTCAAAGGCATCTGAATCAGTAGACCCAAGATCTTAGAGTCCATATTCTTCTCTTAAAAAATAACTTACTTAAATTTATTTTATGTACATTGGGTTGAAGGCATCAGATCTCCTGGAACTGGAGTTACAGACAGTTGTGAGCTGCCACGTTGGTGCTGGAAGTGAAACTGGGTCCTCTGGAAGAGCAGTCAGTGCTCTTAACCTCTGAGCCATCTCTCCAGCATCCATATTTTAGTGTAATCTTAGTGTCTGGCTTTGCCTTTAGAAAACAAACCATTTAATTTCATTTGACCAATTTTTTTTTTAATTCAAATAAAGGTATTAAATGTAATGTTAGCTGGAGTATACAGCAAATTTTAAGAGACTGACTTCTTACTATGTCAGCAGCTTATGTTGAGGTAGCTTGTTTGCTCAGTGATTCTAGGGCAGAAAGAGACCCATGGTAGAACTACAAAGAAAGAGATAGAAATCTGGGGACTGGGAGAGACTGGGAGAGGCTGTTGTCAGCGACCCGAAGATGCTGAGAGCTGACAGTTAGCCCCTGGGAAGGGAAACCTGAAAAGAAATAGGACATGTGATATGGGGGAGGATGAATGCAAGGCTGTAGAAATAAGGGAAACTTAGCCTGTACCCTATCGGTGTCATTTTGGTAGCTATTAAAGTTACCCAAGAATTAGATGATGATGTTCTGCTATTTGCTTCATTCAGGAAATGCTGTGATTGTGAAGCCTTCAGAACTAAGTGAAAACACAGCCAAGATCTTGGCTAAACTCCTTCCTCAATATCTGGACCAGGTAAGAATATCTTGGTCAGTCTGTTTATGGTGGAAAACCCAGATTTGACTCCTCTGCTAATGATGTCATTGCTGGCTGCAGATCGGTGCAGTTTCCTTAGGTCTCCAACAAAGGGTTTACTAAAGGAAACTAGGTTCCAAAATACACCACAGACTGACCCGCAACTGTGGTTACAAGCTGTATTTAGGCCTGCGGCTTTACATATGTCTCTTTTATCTTTTTCTGCCACTTGGCACTTCCAAGGATATAATTTTAAACATCATTCATTTAGTGAAATAGTTATGAGAAGCTAGCATGTTTTTGTCAGTATCTTTTTCTCCTAATAGAACATTATATGTGTTATATAACATGGATACTCTGCTTTTTAAAGGCATGTTTGTGGCCTGGAAGGAAGTGCCTTTCTGAACTAGCACTCCAAGTTACCATGTAGGCACTGAGAGCATGAAGGCTGACGGATAGCCCAGCTTTTGGTCAGAAGATCAAATTGAGAAGTTCTTGTGACCTCTGGAGAGGAAGTGAATTGCTTTGTGACTGCTGGCTTCCTTCACATGCAGTTTGCAGGGGGCATTATTCATTTAGCTTCCCTCAAAAGGCAACTTGTATTATGTTCATTCGTAGTGTCCCTGAGACCAACTCTAACGCTTAGAATAATTTCGTTCTCTTTATTGCCTTCCCCTTGTCATCATAGCTCACAGAACGATTGGGTCCTGATAGCTTGGCTATCCAGTCTAACAGAACTAAATGGAAAATGGCAAGGTGTCATGGATTGAGTAGGACTTGGAACCAGAAGAGAGAGGATTAAAGTTTCAATTTGCCCATCACCAGGTGTAAATTTTTTAATCATTGACTGTCCAAATGGAGAAGAACTGCTTCAGTCAGCTGGCGGGCTAATTTACCTGGGATAAAGAAAAATTAAAACTCAAAGTACATCAGTCAGTTGAACTCGTGTAAGAACTAATTAGCTTCTAATGAGCTAATGAGGACCAAAGGTTGACGAGCCTGCTTATCTGTCAGTCATACAGCTTAGATACTTGCAAACGTCTCATGTTTTCCTGGCCATTTGTTCTCGGCCATTACTTTTGCCTCTTGCTGTTATTATTCAAAATATTTTCTCTCAGAATTAATGGTAGCATAGTGCATGTGCTGGGCGTTGTAGAGACATTGTTATGTGACTTTCCCAATAACAAGTTCTGAGGTTGCCTAAGGTTCAATAGCTTGCCTAAAGTCACAGATGCTAGTAGGTGGCAGAGCCCAGATTCAATCCAGATCTGCCTCAAAAGCAAGTGCCCTCAGCTATGGTGCCCTGTGTCCTGTTCATTGGCAGATGATGGACTTACCTTGGACATAGCCCTACTGTGTTTTGTATTGTGTAGAGAGAACATTGGGATTAAGACATTCAATTTTGCGGATGGAGATGCAGCCCAGGAGGTAGAGTGCTGGCCTAGTGTGTACAAGGCTCTGGGCTGGATCCCCAGCCTTTGCAGAACACAATGAAACTTCCTCACCACACTCTCCCCCGCACCATCTTACACCTGTTGATAACCATTCGCTCTCATTTGTGCTTTCATTGCCAAGCTCTGTTGAAAATATCGACCTCTGCATCTTGTGCAGGTTGATGGCTCCTGGTCAACAGCAGATCCTTTGTCCTCCACCTGTCTTTGGTCGCCTCCCTGATCTGTTCCTTGCAGGAGATGATCTTGATCTTTTAGTTTTACTGAGTGCTCTTTATTTGTGTTGAAGAATTGCTGATGTGAGGCGATAAGATTAATTTGACAATGCAGTGCAAGAATTTGTCTCTCTTTCTTTGAGGACCTGTATGCGGTTGTTAATGGTGGCGTCACAGAGACTACCGAGCTCCTGAAGCAGCGCTTTGATCACATTCTCTACACAGGAAACACTGCGGTTGGAAAAATTGTCATGGAAGCCGCTTCCAAGCATCTGACTCCTGTGACCCTGGAACTTGGGGGGAAAAGCCCATGTTACATTGACAGAAACTGTGACCTGGATGTTGCTTGCAGGTGAGGTTGGCTTTGGTTTCCTGAGGTTTCCCCAGCAGTAGAAATGAGCTCATGGCACATTTTCCTTTACCCTTGAACCTCACGACTTACAGCTTCAAGGTTCACCAGACTTTAGTGGTTGGTGTGCCCAAGAGTAACCAGACCCTCAAACTGTCTTTGGATGCCCCTGCTGGGATAGGGAGCCACATGTGGGTCCTGCTAGCATGTAGTTTGGAAATATTCTTAGGGATAAACCTGGCAAGAAATTTTGCCCAGGCTTGCCTTTTTCCTCCAGTGTCGGGATCAAACTAGGGTAAGCCTGTGCCCCACATTAAGCTACACCCTGAGCCTGTGGCAAGAAATTTTAATGTCCCACTTGTTGATGAAATAGATAATCCAAAGGATTGTGTGTATTAATAAAATTTCTCAGTTGAAAGGATATTGTGTTCACTTTGTAGCTGAGATCCTTCATTGACAAAACTATATGACAGATATTTTTAATAGCATTTTGCAGCTGGGAACCAGAAAATAAGAGTTCAGTTTCTCTTCGCTAAGTTAGGTTTGGCTATGAAGAAATGGACGCCTGTGCTCTGGGTGGTGTGGTTTTCTCTCCCGTTTGGAGCTATTGTTAGGAGTTGGGACAAGGTTATTGCTTGGCCTCATCACTTCCAGAAAGAGAAACCAGCAGTGAATACTGAGGTTGTGGGCTTTGTCTGTAGGAAGGGGAAGGGTCCACATGGAGGAGCATGGTAGAGGATGCTGGCTGTGCCTGCTCTATACCTACCTAGTCTGTACTATAGCCTCAGAGAGCTGAAGTCTGAGCTGTGTGCTTGGCATCAGAGTGGCCTTTGTCTGGATAAGAAGCGAAGGAGTGTTGGAAGGCTGTTTTCTTTCTCTGCAGGCTGTCTTCATAGCTTGTTAGGAACTGTTTACAAGGCCACCAACTCTGAGAATTTTCTTGCTACTTAGAATATTTTGCCTCAATTGAAAATGTGTTCTAAAGGCTGGAAAAAATACTTGATGCATAAACCAGACAATCAGAGTTTGATACCTGGGACCCATGTTTTTAAAAAGTCAGATGTTAGCTGGGAGGTGGTGGTGCATGCCTTTAATCCTAGCACTCAGGAGGAAGAGGCCTGTGGATCTCTCTGTGTTTGAGGTCAGTCTGATATATACAGTGAGTTCCAGGATGGCCAGTGTTACACAGTGAAGCCCTGTCTCCAAAAACCAACCAACCAAACAAACAAAGTCTAGATTCTGAGTAGATGGGTGGGAGCATGCAGTGAGCACACAGCAGAAGCAAGGGAGACCCTGCCTAAGCAAGGTAGGAGGAGAGAACCAGCTCCCCAGATGCTGTCTTCCGGCCTGGCACACACACCAAATCTGAAAAATAAATCTAAAATGCATTCTAAGTTGTAACTGCATGATCCACAGCTCCAGTTTTTATTTTGTTTTGAACAATTACTAACTAAATACACAAAAGACCATATCTGTTGGTGTGAGGGTTAATCTTTGTCAACTTGATGGCATTTAGAATCGCTATGGAAACAAATCCCTAGGCACTGTGGCTCTGAGGGATTGTTGAGATTAAGTTAAATGAGGCAAGAAGACCCGCCCTAACCCTGGAGTTCTAACTGAGCCTGTATTGGTTGCTCTCTCCTCCTGGTCGTGGGTGCCTGTGCCCACAGTGTAAGTCTCTGCTCCCATGACCCCCAACTCAACTGTGAGCCACAATCACCCAGGTCTTCCTTTCTTAACTTGTCAGTGCCAAATGTTTCCTCACAGAAGTCTGTAAAGCACCTAATACATTGGGAAACAAACAAAATCACAGTGAAAAGGTGACTGAGCTGTATAATAGTCTGTGTTTTTCTCCCCAGACGCATTACCTGGGGGAAGTACATGAATTGTGGTCAAACCTGCATTGCTCCAGACTATATCCTCTGCGAAGCCTCCCTCCAGGATCAGATAGTGCAGAAGATTAAGGACACAGTAAAGGTCTGTATTCCGCAGTTCTGATACCACTCGTGAAAATCAAATTAAGTGCTTTTAGGGCATTTCTGTTCACGTCTGCCCTCCACCCAGACAGTTCCCGTAACATATGTGAATGAATTAACCTACTGGCTAATTAACACACTCCGCCCATGTGTGGGAACAAGGCTAAGTTAACGAAAGCCACTTAAATTGTGTAGTTGAATTGTTGAAGCATATACTCAAAAGCCAAAAATGTTTTCTGTGCTTTTGAGAGAATGCTTTCAAATCACTTGAAGAGAGCCCTTGGCCAGCTGGTTCTTGCTGAAGAAGGTTATCTGTTGTCAGTGCAGAGGGTGAGCTGGCCAGTCATTTGAAAGAGTGAAGGAAATACCTATTACAGTGCACCCTGTAGAGTGGTGCTTCTCAACTTTCTTAATGCTGCGACCCTTTAATACAGTTCCTCATGCTGTGGAGAGCCCCCCAACTACAAAATCATTTTTATTGCTACTTCATACCCGATTTTGCTATTGTTATGTGTTGTAATGTAAGTATTTGATCTTCAGGCTATCTGATATTTGACCCCTGTAAAAAACCCAAAGGGGTTGCGTTGCGACCCACAGGTTGAGAGGGTTATCTATCTTAGGGTTCATAGAGGAACTAACAAAAACTGTGTCTGATAATAAGCTAAGGCTTGAAGGAGCGGTGTGATTTTCGATGGTAGAGAGTGTGTGACCGGGGTACTGAATTGGGTGGTATGAAGACGACTAAACAACCTTGCTGAGGTAAAGATTTTGTTAGCTGAGCACCAGAAAGGATGGAGAATACCAAAGAATAATGCATGAAGAGAGAATGAAAACTATTCCAAGAAGTGTAGAGATAGAGGGTCGGTGAGAGCAGAATTAGTGATGAAGACTGAGGGTCCAGGAAAGAAGAACATGGAAGTTTTCTAGATCTGAGAAGTATGAGAAGGTCAAGGCTGTTGTGAGACTGAACTCATTTGGGAATAGAGCTGTGCTTTATGGAACATGATGGTAAATTCCAGAGGACCAATGACCCTCTTCCTACCTTTAAGGAGTTTGGGCTATGATGTAAGAGCTCTCAGCCAAATAACATGCTGGAATAATTAGGGAGTCATTTAAAAATTAGTCCATAGCCCTTATCTTCAAAGATGGTGATTGATATGGTGTAGTCCCCACCCCCAGATTGTTATTCTGTGATTCAGTCAGCCAGAAGACCTGGCTATGTTGGTGGCCTTGGACTTGGACAGAACTTGCATTTTAACAGGCTGCGTGGGTCTGCTGCCCAGACCTTTGAGTCCATCCGGGTACATTAGTGGACAAGGCCTTTTGGGATTCAACATTAGATCCAGCGTTCTCACAGGCTGTCTCGCTTTCCAGCAAATCCATGTTGTTTGCTTTACATGGCAAATATTGGTTATCCTTATTGAGGTTGTTTTTCTTGGGTAATTTAATAGACTGTGTCTTTATGCATTGAGTAGCTTTGCTGTTATCAGTGACTGGTGAAAATACCTGTCCAGAGAAATCAAAACCAACAAAATAGAGCAAAGGTTGTCAGACTTCTTTGGCTAGAAGAGAGTAAATATTTAGGATTCAAAGACCAAAGAGTCTCTGCAGCAACTGCCCAGCTTACTTCAGGAAGAAGCCGGCTGACATTCGAACCGATGACCTCTTCTCTGACATCTTCTTTCAGAAAGGGCTGTGAGGAGACTTTGAGATTGTAGGCACCTGAAGGAAAGTACAGGCAAAAGGTGTGTGTGTGTGTGTGTGTGTGTGTGTGTGTGTGTGTATGTGTGTGTGTGTGTGTGTGTGTGTGAGAGAGAGAGAGAGAGAGAGTGTATGTGTCCAGGTGTCTACCTTATTTGTTAATTCTTGACTTGTCTAAAAGCTCAGATTCACTACCACTGTACTAATGATTTAAAAAGTAGGTGTTGGATTCTGTGATGATATAAACCAGGTCAACTTTTAGACACCAGTAGATTTTGAATTTATTAAAGAAATTGAAGTATGGGTTTGTGACAATTAAGTAACTCCTGTTGTTTTTAATAGGACTTTTATGGGGAAAATATAAAAGAGTCTCCTGATTATGAAAGGATCATCAACCTTCGTCACTTTAAGAGGTTACAGAGTTTGCTTGAAGGACAGAAAATAGCTTTTGGTGGCGAGACTGATGAGGTCACACGCTACATAGGTAAAGGAAATTCACCTTTTCCTGGGGAAAGATAGCAGTTTGGCATTTTTACTAACATTTACTGATCCTATATAAACAGTAAATATTTCTTTCAGTGTACTGTTTTTTAATGTATGCATGCATGTGCCTTTAATACTATCATGTATTTTCATGTATATTACTTGATTCTTTTATTTCTCTGAAATCATGAGAAGCAGAGTGAGGTTTTACATAATTATCCTCATTCATGGATGTGAAAACAGCTCATGACCCCACAATTAAATTATGCCAAATCTTTCCAGAAGTAGTGCTCTGACCTGCTGTGCTTGACCTTATTGCTTGTTACATTCTCTGTGTGCTTTGCTTTTTGCCACGAATATGTTTTATGTCAAGTTTCATTTTATGTGGAACCTAGGGCCCCATGCACACAAGGCAGCACTCCACCACTGAGCTGTATCACTGGCCCATGTTACATTGGATTTAATTTGCTTGTTTATCTTAATTTTTTATTCTATTTAAATTTTTGTGCATATTTATGCATGTTTGTTTGTTTTAATTTTTTATTCTCTGCATACAGGTACCATAGTATCTTAATTTTCTGTTGCTGTGATAAAGCACCATGACTAAAAGCAGCTAGAGAAGGAAAATGTTTATTTCTTCTTACAGCTCTTAGCTCACACTCTGTCACTGAGGGAAGTCAGTCTTCTGTCTTCAACTTGACCATTCATGTTATTTTATTTTTTAGCCCCAACCATACTTACTGATGTTGATCCTAATTCCAAGGTGATGCAAGAAGAAATTTTTGGACCAATTCTTCCAATAGTGTCTGTGAAAAATGTAGATGAAGCCATTGAGTTCATAAATGATCGGGAAAAGCCCCTGGCACTCTACGTATTTTCTCACAATAATAAGGTGAGCTTTATAGAGAAAAATTTACCCTCAAGAGCCAGATTTCTTTATTGCTGTAAGATGTAGAAGGTTTATTTATTTGTCAGCATTGACGGACTATATTCATAGCTTGGTGTCTTAGGTAATGGAGCCTTGGGTTATCACTATATCCCTTGCCTTCCTCCCTAGAGTTAGAGCTGAATCCACAGGGGTGAATGTCACATGCTTTTAAATAACAAACACCTCCTAAATGATTAGAAAATGTGCATGTTCTAGCGTGCAGTGTTTTTTTGTGACGTGGATCCGTAGAGCCTGCCCCTGTGACTCAAATGGCCTTCATAGACACTCAGCTGGGGTTGGAAAAGTCAGAGATCTCTGGCACATCATGTAAATGGTTGTGAGAACTTGGTCTGTAACACCGGGCTGTCATTCCTGTCACTCGGTGACTTGCTGTTCTTAGCAGATGATGGCTTCCATGTGGACATGTAGGTTTAGGATCCTTCTGGAAACATGAGATTGAGAAAGAGGAAGAAGAGAGAGTCTGTGTGAGGAGTTCCTTGGCCAGGTGCCAGGTACTGTGGCCACATGCTGGCTTCAGAGGCTTGCAGTGCTGGTGAAGGTCTCATAGGTACTTGAGATAAGTCGCATGGTTCAGGAAGGTCTACTAGCAGCACGAAGCTGTGTGGAGAGCACTTCCCCTGTGGTCAGTGCCGTCCCGTTGGACATCCACCGTGAATTTTCAAGCCTTACTAATACCTAAATGAAATGATGGCTTGGGGTCATGAAAGCCAAGCCTAAAACTCGTGGCCTGGTTGAAGGTGCTGGCTGAGAACTGTTCAGCTTTCCTAGAGCTCTAGAATGCTGCTTGGTGCCTGCATTGCCACAAGTGGTTTTCTCTTAGCTTGCTGTTTCTGTTGAGCACTGCTGGATAAAAAGGAGTGTGTCCTTTTTCTTGTCTTTCCTTCTTTTTTCTCCTTTTTCTCTTTTCTTTCTCTCTCTTTTTTTTTTTCTTTCCTTTCTAAGGCACTACATGGAAATACAAGCCTCATGTTGATATGTCAAAATGTTGGGGGCCTTTTTGTTTTTTTGTTTTTCTCTTGTGGGGGGCCTGCCACCCAGCGCTCAAATAACACACAGCACCTTATTCTTACGTATAATGCCTGGCTGGCCTCAGCTTGGCTTATTTCTAGCCAGCTTTTGTTAACTTTAAACTGGGCTTTTCCTTTTCTGTTCCTGTATAACTTTCTTGGTTTCTTACTCCATGGCTTGCTGTGTTGCTGGGGTCTGGCCCCTAGGTCCTCCTCCTTCTCTGCTTCTTTCTTCCAGATTTCTCCTCCTATTTGTTCTCTCTGCCTGCCAGCCCTGCCTATTCTTTCTCCTGCCTTGCTGTTGGCCATTCAGCTCTTTATTAGACCATAGGTGTTTTAGACAGGCAAAGTATCACAGCTTCACAGAGTTAAACAAATGCAGCAGAAACAAAAGTAACACATCTTAAAGTAGTCTTCTACAACACCTGGGGTAGGGGCTCACGGCTGGCTTGATCTTATGTGGTCCCCCCTGCCCCTCCCCCCCACCGTTGCACCCACAGGCACATTGTATGGTCATTACTGTAGTTCACAGGTTTCACAGCTGGGCAGACCCCCCCCACACACACACACACAGAGCCTGCGTAGCACTTTCTGCTACTGTAAAAGCTATTCACCAGGGCAGAAGTTTTCTGGTCAGTACAACCTTGAGAGAAGTAATAATTTCCAAATTGTCTCTTGTTGTTACTGTTTTGGAGTATAGATCTTGATGATAATCAAGTGAACAGGCCCAAAGATTCAGGGCTACGTCTTTATCTATAGACTGATGTGCTAGGGACCAGAAGTGTTTAATATTCCAGACTGTTAAAAGGCAGTATCTCACTGTGTTCCCTAGGCTGGCCTTAAACACATGCTCCTCCTACTCCAGCCTGCAGATATTCAAGCCTGTGTTACCTATCACCCAGTTTGCACAAGATTTTTAGATTTTGGAATATTTGCCTATAAATGAGCTGTCTTGAAGATGGGACCCAAGTTTAAGTATCTTCTGTGTTTCATGAGGCAGTATACACATAGCCTGAGGATAATTTTATACAATATTTTTGGTAATTTTTAGCATGAATTTTTGTGTCCCCCCAAACTTGCACCAGCACACAAAGCCAGGATGCATGTTCTTAGACCCACAGTGAGTTCACTCCAAAACAGGGAGTGACAGGACATTAGTTCTGACCTGGGCGCTTTTGATCTGCTCCTCAGCTCATCAAACGAGTGATTAATGAAACATCCAGTGGTGGAGTCACAGGCAATGATGTCATCATGCACTTCACTGTCAATTCTTTGCCTTTTGGAGGTGTGGGTGAGTATGACTCCTGTCTTAGTTACTGTTCTACTGCTGTGACGAGACACCATGACCATGACAACTTAGAAGAGAAGGCATTTAACTGGGGCTTGCTTACAGTCTTGGAGAATCCATCATCATTGTGGCAGGGAGCCTGGAAGCAGATAGGAAGGCATGAAGCAGTAGCTGAGAGCAGTTTATCTCATTCGCAAGTTGCAGAAAAAGAGACTCATACTTAACCTGGAGTGGGCTTTTGAGACTTCAAAGCCTACCTACTCCCAGTGGTACACTGCCAAAAAGAATACACACATTTCCCAAAGGCTACGCCCTTTAATCCTACCCAAACTGTTCCACTAACTGGGGACCAATCATAGAGGCTTGAATAGAAATGTGCCAGAAGCATGCTTCCTGAATTTCCTGTGAGGGCTGTTGAAAGTTGGGCATGTTTATTCTGCAGGCCCCGTGAGTTTGTCCTCTCCGGTCAGCAGGTAGCTGCAGTTTCCTGATCCCCTGCCCAGTGCCACCTCCGGGGAATCTGTCACACTCTTGTCCTGTTAGCACTGACGGCAGCTCTGGTGTCTGTCTTCACTTAGTTACTTTCTTTACTACACTACCAGGTTCAGGAGGCTTAAGGACCAAGAATCAGGCTTTGAATTCATTAGTAAGAGCTCTGTTTTGAAATGAGTTACAGGAAAGAAAGGTTCGAATAGCACACAAAGTATTTCCTGAGATCCCCTTGTGCTCTGCCCAAGGTGATGTTGAGGGGTAGTCGATGCTGCCTGCACTGGCTCCCCAGCCTCTGTGGGGAGGGAGCCTTTCCTTGGTTTGAGGAGAGTGAGAGTTCCCTGTTCTCTAGAGGTTGGGAAAAGGCATTTTGTTCTTGGGGAAGCATTGTGGCCACAGTCCGGTCTTTTCTCCTGGGTCCTGCACGGTCACAGCTTGAGCTGGCCCCTCTTTTCTCCTCCCTCAGTGTCCTCAGGTTTTTTCTCGGGCTTCATCATCTTTCCAGTGAATCAATCTGGCCTTCTGAAATGACCCCTCCCACCAAAACAGTCAAGTCAGCCTTGGTCTGGTCCCAACCAGCTGTCCCCTGGCTTCCAGTCATTCGTCTGTCACTGAGTCATACACGTCATTGCCACTGCACACGACATTTTGCACCTGCCAGTCTGTTGCATGCATTGTGAATGATGCAAGTGTGGCTTCCAGGAAAGCAGAGTGTTCTCACTTCTTCTTCCCAAGCTGTATGACCTTGTTACCGCTCTCTGTTGCTCTTGGAGAACTTAGAGGAAGCAAATGAGGGGAGCCATGGACACATAAGGCCATGTGGACTGATAGGAAAAGCACACATAGCATTTAGCATCACACTAACCTGGATTCACATTTTAGGTTCCTCCTTTGATAGCCATGTGACCTTAGGCAGATCCACTAATTCTGTAAACTCCTTTTTCCTGTCTAGAAACTGGGTTGGAGGTACAGACCACTGCAGGGCTGTGTGGATGTCGCTCCCAAAGAACTCATCGAAACTCTTAGCATATTTCTGGCATAAAGGACAGCACAGGCCTAGGAGGGCTGCAGACCCTGGCCCTGCGCATGGGAAGCATCCAGGATGAGGGTGGATGACTCTCTGGGGTCTAGATGAGAAGAGTAAAGAACTTGGGTGTCTACAGCCTGTCAGAATACACGCAGGCTATCTGGTCAGTGTTGAAATGGGAAGCACCTACATTGAAATGTGTTTATCTTTTCCATTTATTTCAGGTGCCAGTGGAATGGGGGCATATCATGGGAAATACAGTTTTGATACCTTTTCTCACCAGCGCCCTTGTTTATTAAAAGGGCTAACAGGAGAAAGTGTTAACAAGCTCAGGTACCCTCCCAACAGCCAGTCCAAGCTCAGCTGGGCCAAGTTCTTCCTGCTAAAGCGGCTCAGTGTAGGAAAGCTGTCAATGCTGCTGCTCATGGCCTTGGTTGTGGTTGCAGCTGTGACTGTCAAGGTGAGTCCCCATCCCCGCTGAGGCACGCAGTCCTTCTGGCCCTTCTTCCTGTCTGGGTCCATCTGTCGAGACACTCCATCAGCTTCTAAAGTTGCAGCCTGGTGGCCAGCCAGCTGTTTTTGTAAACACGGTTGTGCACTTTCCATCTCAACCACTTTTCTGCTGCAGTGTCAAAGGTCAGTAGTTCTGACCAAGACTGAACGAATGGCCTACAAGGTCAAAATTACTATATGAGTTTGCCAACTTTTTTAAGACTCTGAAATTCTGTAGATCTTGCTAGAAGGCTCCTGAGCTGTTTGGCCCTCTGTTCCTTTGGATGTTGGTCTTCACCATTTGGTATCAGTGTGTCTTTGAATGGTCATGAGTCACAGTTGTGGTGGAAAGACATAGGCAAGGGGTGTCATTTTTATGAGCCATATTCTCCCTCCAGATTGGATTGCCAGAGAAAGTTTGTCTTGGGCCACAGGTCATCGTAGAGGTGGGCTTGCAAAAAGCCCTTTGTGACAGCCTCCCCTGGGTGGCGTGTGCGTGCATCTCTGGGATGAAGGAGGGAATCTGCGAATGAGTGTCAGGATGGAGTGGGAAGGGCTTCCTCAGACAGTAACCAAGGAGATGTGTGACAGCGCCTGTAGGAAGTGGGTGTGGATGAGAGATGAGAAACAACCATTGAGTGGACATGCCATGTTTACGTATCATGTGTATCATGTGTCTTGGTTAAATGGGAAAACTTGTCCATCTCACTAGCACCATGCTCGTGGATTGGTGATAGCAGCTGCATTTGAAATCATTTGGGTTTTCTCAGAAATACCAAGGTCTGCTGAGGGGGAATGGCCTGTTGGCTTCTCTGGTAGTTCACAGACTGCGCTGGTCCAATAAACGCTGATGATCAGATCCTAGCTGTCTGTTGAGAGTGAGGTAGGAGTTTTCTGTTTTCTTTCTATGTGTGAGGTGGGCCAGGTCGGGTTCTGTTTGGTGTTCGTTTCTACAGCTGAAAGTTTAGGGTTACTGACAAAGGATGTTTTACTTACAAATATTGGACTTTGTCCCAGAGCTAATCAGTGTTAAAATTCAGTTTAAGCATCATTTAAAAGGAATGGGAAGGGGTACTGGTAATCTGAGAGAAAGTCTGATGAAAGCTGCATCCTTTCTAAACGTGAGTGGCCCCTGTCAATGCAGGAGGATGTGCCAGGGAATTCCAGGCCGCAGTCACCCTTTACACTTTTAGCTTTTTATTTCATAGTTTGGGAATATGTTTTAAAAGTCTCAGAGTTGTTTCATTTTAATTAACAAAATCCTACAGTTTAGAAACTCACAATGGCAGGGATTTTTCCTCTTTTACATCTTTCTGAGGCTGGAGGTTTGGTTGGAGGTAGGCTTGGGTCTCTGGTCAGTAGCCTTTTTCATTTGACATTGGCCCCTTAGTGTGCATATTTTTGGTTGAGGTAGACTTTCTCAAGCTCTGGGTAACAGGGAGGAGCAGGTTGCCCACCTAGCTGCCACATGCACCACACAAGGATTTGGCGACTGACAGACAGTCTTTGGTGGGAATGAGCACATGGGCTTCATCCTTGGCTGCTCATTGAGTTGAGATTTTGGCAAAGCCTCTCCGAGATTTTTACCTGGGTCTCCCCTGCAGGGTGTGGAGGAGTTTGTGACCTCCCAGGCTGCTTTGAACTTCTCCCATCTCACTGCTATTGACCAGGATATTCATTTCTTTTTTAGCCCAGTGTTCATCAGGCATGGGGTCAGATGAGGATCTGGTTTGGCCACTCTCTGCCTCTGTGTTCCTCTTTTCCCTGAGCTTCATCCTCATCACATTTTATTTTAAACAGTAATTCAGAATATAGATTGTATTGCTCATTTGGGTCTTTTTTTTTTTTTTTTTTTTGATGTTTTTCTGCATGGTCCGTAAGCCTGGCACCTGAGCTGTGTCCCCAAGCAAAAATGAGCTTACTTAGAAAGACACACAGTGATTGTGACACACCATGGGATGGGCAAGTCAGGGTCAGTGACACATGTCACTTGCTTTCTCGGCACTGTGTCAGGCCTTTGGATATAGACCATTACTTGCCTCCACCTACACATTGAGGATTCTGTTATAATTCAGACACCGTCTATGGTGGTTTGTGCTTCATGGTTCACTTCCGATGTCAGATTGCTGCTTTATCTCCTGGATCTGGACAGTGTGCAGTCTACTCCACCGTCTTACTATTACTAGTTAGAAAAGGCACAATTCTTTATTTTCAAAAAGTTGAAACTGAACTGTGACTTTTTAGGAACACATAGCTCTTTTTTTCTCTCATGAATTTGGAGTCTCCTAGGAAAGAAAGTATTTGTGAGTGTCTCAGTTCCAGCCTTATGTTCTAAGGCTGGTGTGGGTGGTTTTCTCACAGCAGAATAACATGAATCCTTTCTCCTTTCCCAGGCATATCTGTCGTGACTTCCTCATAGCCTCTACTGAATTATTCCTCTACTTAAAGGTTAACCAACCAATGCCTTTGAAATCCATACCCAAGCCAGGAAATTACAGACACACCGCAATCAAACCTAAGTCCTTGCTGCTTCCTACTCTTGAAACTCAGTTTGAGCCAGTTCCAGCATTTGTCAGCAGTGAAGGTGCCAGGAGGGTGGCACTGTGCTCAGGATGAGAGAGCACATCCGCTAAATCCCAGCTCCATGGGGACGCGTCAGGGACTCGGTGGCTCTCCCATCACTCCTGAATCTTCTGCTGTCACAAAAGCTCTCCGGTGTCAGCTAGTCCCGGGCTCACCAGCTGTCGACACAGAAAGGTGAGGGGTTGAGGGGCTAAATCTGGGGAGCTGGTATGTCCACCTCATCCATTGTGACTCGAGACTCCGAGCTTCAGAATCCACTTCATATTGTTTAAATAGTATTTCTTTTTTGTTGCATATCACCTGGAGAACGTGTGTTTGTGGCAGTCCGTTGTGACTGTCCACAGTGCCTTTGTGGTGAGTTCAACTACACTGAGCCTCTTGCCAAGAAGCAGTGCGTTCTTTGTGAATACCACTGAGAGAGTCTGAGGCCAGCCTTAGGCTACATGATGAGGATCCTTCCGTCCTCCATAAAGACCCTTGAGATCCAAAAGTTTCCTGTCACATAGATCTTCAAGGATAAACCTTTCCTTGTTTTCATAGCACAATGCAAGGAAATTTCACTTTTTAAATTTTAGAGAGATCCCTTCCTGAATAAATTTAGCCTATGGATCTTAAAGCATGAACCAACTCCTGTCATGGAAAGGGGGATGTTAGGATCTGAGGCTTCAGATCTCATGGGACAGAGACTGTTGGAGGATGCTGTGAGCTGGTGAGATGGGATGGTAAGAAGAACTGTACACATGGGACATTATTCTCATTCAGATCCTAATGTGGCCAAGGAGCAGGGAAGGGGTAAAGGAGGTCTGTGTGGAACTGAGGGCCTGGCTGCCCCGGAGCTCCAAGCTCAGAGCCCTCGCTGCCTTCCTGGGATCTAGATTAAGATCTGACCCACTCGATGAGAATGTAACTTGCTTTCTTGAATGTATAGCCATCTGCTGAATGACTTGTTCCATTGCTAAGGCTGTCTGAAGGGTATTTTGTCTCTACTGAAGCCTGAGGTATCAAGAACAAATCACTGGCCTATTTAGCAAGTAGTTGCCTAAGTGATAATTGTCATAGACTAATCAAAATATTTTGCACAAAATTTCAATGTAGAACTTACATTTATTATTATATTAAATTATAAATCATAACTTCTAGTTAGGCTAGAATACTTACTATACTGATCTTCAAAATAAATATATTTCACAAGTTATTGTATTAATTGCAACCTCAGATATGGATATAAAATCCCTTGATTACAAAGTTTCTCTATAATTTTATTTTTTATTTTATCACTTAAAGATGATATTGCCAACTCTGATCTTCATGCTTCCTCATTTTAAATTCTTATCCAAGAAAACTTCTCAGACTTCATGTTCTGTTGTGTACGAGTGTGTATGATGGCCACTGTGCCATGTTGCACCATTGAGTCTGGAGCTGTTCGCCAATCACAGGCCTGAAGTGACCTGCCGGGTGCCATCCTGTGGCTATGTGACCAGACAAGCTGGGCTTTGTTGCTCTGGCTCGCACCGTTTCAGTACTGAAAAGCAGAGCAGCACAGAGCAAATGCTTCTCAGTCTGAGGCTGTTGAAATGAGGGGGCAAGAAGGGCTGCCTGGCAGCACCTTCCCACCTGTGGCCAGCAGGATGCCCAGTGATGCCCAGCTAGGGCTGGCTGCTCCTTCTCACAGCTCCACAAAAACTGGAAGACTGTATCGGGGAAAGCTTGAATGTTACCAGTGCTTTTGATCTTTTGTTTAATTTTAAATCTTTTATATTCTTGAGTAAGACTAGCCATCCTGGATTCTCACTCTTCTGAGAGGCTAATGCGGAGAGCAAGAGAGAAGGAAAAGCTGGTTTGATCACAGCATAATTGTCACTCTACATTCAGATCTCTGAGTGTCACCAACAGGTGCCACTTAAGGCTTGCAGGGCCAGCTTGCGCTTGATCTCCTGTGAGTGGAATGCAGGTGTCTGTTGGGGGTGTGAGTGCAGTGCAGGTGTCTGTTGGGGGTGTGAGTGGAATGTGGTGTCTGTTGGGGTGAGAACTTGGCTTTCTTTGTTCCCCAGGCTCTTTTAGCGTCTAGCAGACTCTGATGACAGTCGCCCCACTTGTGGGCTGATGCTGTCATGAGGGCCGTTCCCACCCCCCACCCCCACCCAAGCATTCCCATTACATCTGCTGGCAGGGTATGAAGGGAGATGGGCTGCCTCTGGAGCACGGGACACTCGGCCTTAACTTCATTTGAAGTTAATTCTGGAGGCGCTGTCTTGGGCACTGCAGAAGCTAACAGTAAACTCCACAGTGCAGGAACCAGGGAAAAGCTTCAGAGCAGACAGCAGGGAGTCGAGGTATGGTAAGCCCCACTGACTGGGCCAGGTGTCTGGTCTCTGTCCTCAGCACCTCAGAGGATAAAAATGCCTGGTGGAAGAGCATCTTCAGACACAACAGGACTGATGCACATATGAACTCACAGAGCTGGCAGCGTGCACAAGACCTGCACAGCTTCAAAGCAGACACAAACCCAGCACTGAGAAGGAGAGGTGGACACAAAGTCCCACCCCTAACCAAGAGGCTATTTGTAATTGCTGTCTGCTGGGAAAGGCAAAATTCATTTTCTCCCATGGAGTGACATTGAGTGTAGCAACCCCACTGAGAGTAGCTGGCCCACAAAATGAACCTGTGGTTTTTGTGCATTTTTATTTGGGTACTTTTGTCTTACAAATGTTTTTTTGTGCATGTGGTGGTGGGGAATCTGTTTAGATTTTTTAAGGTTTTCTATTTTGTTTTTATTAGCTTCTTGTTTTTATTTTTGTTTTAGAGAGAAAGAAAAAGAACATGAAGTTGGTGGGGAGTGAAGTGAGAGGAGCCGGGAGGACGTGTGGGAGGGAGGAATATGTGGGACAGTTTTTAACTAAAATTTAATGGGTGGTGGTGATGCACACCTTTAATCCCAGCACTTGGGAGGCAGAGGCAGGATCTCTGAGTTTGAGACTAGCCTGGTCTACAGAGAAAATTTCAGGACTTCCAGGGCTACACAGAGAAACCTTCTTGGAAAACACACACACACACACACACACACACACACGCACACGCACACGCACACGCACGCACGCACGCACGCACAGTCTGTAGCTTTTTCATATTGGGTTTTTTAGCCTGTACTTCATTTCCTAAGTGTCAAGATGACTTCATGTGGGTACAAAGGCAAACCACACTGGTAGGATTGGATCTCAAGACAAACAGACCTTAGATGCTCTACTGCAGACTAAGCTGGAACCCTCTCTGTAGCTGAGACATTTTGAGACTTTGAGAAACTACAGGCCCTTCCCAGGCTGGTTTCTCATCTGAAAATGACAAGTCAAGGTCACTGAAGGGATGCATGAAGCAGGTAGAGCTTTGCAGCTTGTGAGGCAGGCCAGCCAGGAGGAGCCAGGGCCCAGCAGAGCTGTTGATAAGCCTCACAGAAAGGCCTGGGGTTCAGATGTCGCCCTAGTGTCTCTCCTCATACAGGAGGACAATAAGGGCCTATGACATTTTGGAGGACAGGATGCTTTGAACCCTCCCACTGCTTACACCTTCACATTTCACCTCTGAGTACCCTTATCACTGTCCATCATTTCCTTGGGTGAAACCCAAGAAGGAGTCACTGGACCAGATTCCTGCAAGGGCCCTGCCACATGCCTGCACTTGGGCTCTACAAGTGAGACGCAGTAGATGGAGGAGAAAGGGCACCCTGAAGGAGCAGGAAGCCATCCAAAACAGGGCTTCCACCTCCCATAGCAGTGGGGCAGCACCAAGATGTCTGCTCAGCCTCCGGGGACATTGGCACTCTTATGTGCCTGCCCCCGTGTTCACATATGTTGGTTTGCACAGCCCTCGGGCCATAGGGGAGGCTGGCTGGGACAGTACACTTTGCTCTGCAGAGCCCTTGCTGTAGGAACAGAAGGGGGTGTGGGTTCATGCTTACCTCATTAGTTCCTTTCCTCTCCTGGCTTGGAATCAGTTTCCTCAGGGCCGCAGGCCCATTTAACAACCTCTCCTCTACTCCAGCAGCCATTCCCCGAATGTCCCCTGCCAGCTTTTACACCCCCATCTCCGCCTCTCACAGTAACCCAGGCTGCATGGGCAGCAATGTGCCTTCCACCCAAATGGACCACAAACTGTGGTGCCATAGGTTTTTTGGAACCTGCAGACCAGCAGACCTCTTACCTCCCTATGATGACTCACTTCCGATGGCCTGGGCAAGGGCATAGCCAGTTACTGGGCAGAGCAACACAGGCCTTGCCCATCCTAGAGACTGACCAGCTTCCAGAAACCTGGTTTTGGAGAGAGTGCCTCAGACTGAGATGGTGGCGGGAACTGAGCCATGCTGACTATAAAAGTCCCTTGCCAAGTGTGTTCTAGGACTGTGATTTTCAAACTTTACTGATGCTGCAACTCTTTAATACAGTTTCTTAATGTTGTGATAATACCCCCTACACACACACACACCATAAAATAATTTTGTTGCTACTTTATAACTGTAATCTTGCTACTTAAGTTATAAATCGTAGTGAAAATGTTTACTATGCAGGACATCTGATGAGCGACCCCTGTGAAAGGGTCGTGCCCCCCCCTGTCATTGTGACCCACCGGTTGAGAATCACTGTTCTAGACCGTTGTGGAGTGGGCCCTTCTGTCTGCAGAGGGAAGACGGGGCACACACACCGGTGATTGCGTTGGGGTCATCAGTAGAATCCTTGTTCAGGTCCTGAACTTTCCTGTCCCATTGTTTCCCTGGTTTGTTTGTTCTTGTTTTGTTTTGTTTTCTGTAAACAGGGGTGAAAGTGCCTGGGTTCACATCCTGGCTCTGCTCCCTTTGGGCAGTACCTTTTACAGTGGTATCTGTAGGCCTTGCTTTGTTACATAAAGCACTACAGTTATTGTAATAGAGCGTTTTCTAGACCTAGCCCCAGGGTCCTGTTTGAGAAAACCCCATTAGCTTATCTGAAGGGTGCATGTATTAAGGAGAGAGCCGTCCATTCTATTGGTTTCCATAAAAGAGACAAAACCATTGCTGCCTAGGCCCCAAAAGATCAGTGACACTGGCCTTTTGCATGTGGGATGTAGCCTACCAAGCTTGAGTGGGCTCAGGGCATCCTGCTGGAGAGCTCCACATGAAAGGTTGGAGGGCATGCAGTTAAGGTCTCAGTAAGCCATGTGGTAACAGGTGTCACTGAGCTGGGAATCTATGTGTAACACTGAGTCCCAGAATAGACCTACCACTGCTGGATCAGCTAGAAATCCCAGAAACTAATGGAGTGGGGGCTGCTAGTTACTTTGCATATAATAAGTCAGTGGCAAACAGAAAGAGATTAATGATTTGTGTTTGGAAAAAATAGTAGACTAAGGTGAAGCTGAGTGTACAGTTCGGCTGTTGGTGGTTAATGTTGATGGGGAAGGAAGGCCATCTTTCTCATTAATGCAGCCACTGGTAAGTGGCCCCTGCTCTGGTAAATAACCCCCACCACGGGCATGCATGCAGGGAAACTCTATCCAGTTCAGTGGGTGGCATACAGAAAGCCAGCCAAACAGAAGGTTTGCTTGTTGGGAAGAAGAGGGACTCAGAAGGAATGGAAGGGGGTGAGAGAAGGTAATGGGGGTGAAATGACCAAAGCATATTTTATATATATGCATGAAATAGTTAAATAACAATAAAAATTTAAGATATTCAAAATCAAAGAAAATACCATGTATGCTACCAACATACTGACTACAAATAACCTGCTGACCATTCCAGTTCAGCTTTGCCAGCCACATCCATGAATGTTGGCTTTGGTCTATGGATGGACAATATATCCCACATAGAGGCTACTGTATAATGCGGTATTGATACCTCATGGAGCCTCTCAAACACTGGGCTGAAAGTGAAGACCAATGAGTACATGCCTACACTTTGTGCCATACTGAAGTTGAAAACGTCTGTGTAGCCATCATAATTGAACTCTGGCCTGCATATTTACAGAAGCTGACAAGTGCCAACATCTACAGCCCCCACCCTAAGCCAGAGTCTCAGCCCTAGAAAGCTGGTGATGTGGTTCTGGTTCATAAGCCTGTGAGATGGGGACCCAGGGGAACCCAGGAACCTGTTCAAAGGCCATCAGACAGGAGGAAGCTTCTCTCACCTTGGAGGGGAAGATGTTAGCCATCTTTTCATTCTTAGGCTGTAACTGCCTGGATGAGGCCATCTACCCTGGGGAGGACCATCAAACACTGAGGTCTCTCCAAACACCATGGTCAGTAGGGAAACAATTGTGAGAAGAAGAAAGTCCAGTACAACCTGACTCAGTAGACAGTGCTGGTTCAAATATCTAGAGTCTGACACTGGGCAGTTTCTTTTAGGTATATTTAAGTACAGTATAGTGTGGGGGGAAGTTTCCTGGTGTAACACAACCCCCTGTGCACAAGGAGGCGTAGTTACCTCTCCTCAAAGTACAAACCACTTCTTCTCTGAAGATGGGTTCCATAGATAGACTACATGTGTTATTGTAAGGGCCATCTGCTGTGGTCTCAGTCATACAGATAGCGCAGAGGTAGTGGTAGTTCTGGAGGGACATTTCATTGAGGGATCTTGCCACAGTCTGCTTTCATATTGTTCCATCCATAGGATTTTGTTGGTGTAAGTAGGATAGATAGGCCAGAAGTTCAGGTGTCTCTTGGTTTGGGACAAAACAAAGATTCTTTTAATATGGAAAAAAATTATAAGAGAACTAGCAAACTGAAAAAATGTTTTCTATGTATATGGTAAAGAATTATATTATTAAGTGAGAATTATAAACATGGGAGAAAGCTTAAGTGACTCAAATCAGTGAAGGATACTCACAAAAGGAAAGCCAGTGACCCATCAACACATAAAAACAATTTAATTTTATAAGCAATATGAAATATACATGTCAGAGTGACTTATTTATAATTGGGAACATTTTAGTGAGAGTAAACAAAAACAATTAGTAAATGATATTCGATGCTAGTGAGGTTTTGCTGGTGGATAAGAATCAGTCCAATTTGACATTGAGTTTCAAAGGGCAGTAATCAGGACACTCTGCTTCCAATAGTGATCTTAAGGAAATTATCACAAAAGATCAGGATGGTTTGCCATAAGACTGTTACTGCATAGCTTGTGGGCGAAGCTGGAATCTTCTGCATGATGGGCAAGCCCTCCACCACCCAGCTACACCCCACCTGCACCTCACATGGTTCTTTTTCAGTAGTGGATATTCTAAGTAAGTATAGGATGCTAGGTAAGTCCTGCAAGTGTCATTATGAGAGGCTTCTTAATCATATTAAGAGACTAGTCACATATTTTAAAGACACTCTTGCAGAGGACCCAAGTTCAATTCCCTGCACCCACATTCAGCAGCTCACAACCGCTTGTAACTCCAGTTCCAAAGGATCTGATGTCCTCCTTGCCTCTGTGGGAACACAGAGAGAGAGAGAGAGAGAGAGAGAGAGAGAGAGAGAGAGAGAGAGAGAGAGAGAGAGAGAGAGGGAGGAAGAGATAGAGAGACATAATCAACAATAAAATGAACCTTTTAAAAGACAGATTATAATACAATATATATCTATCACCCTTACTGTGTATGTGTGTGTGTGTCTGTGTGTGTGTGTGTCTGTATCTGTATCCTTGAATAGAACTAATTCTGAAGAGATATTATAAAATGTCTTTTCTGGATAGTGAGATTAAAAGTGATTTATAATCTTTCTTTCTGTCCTATGCTGCTATTCTCTAATAAATGTTTTTACAAATGGGGGGCAGGTTGTTGCCCCTGATTCTTTTTGGTGCTGGAGATGGAAGCAAGGCCTTGAGTGTGCTAAACCCACACTCTACCTGTGAGCAACACCCTCGGTCCTATGCATCTTTTCAGAGCTACAGTTTGTACAGGTGAGAACCAGAACTCCATTTCTGGCCTGAGCAGCCACCCTCACACCACAGGAATTCACATCAGGCCTGCCAATAGATAGGGTTAAAAAGCAGAGCTGGAGTTCAGGAAGACATGATGTTCTCAGAAAACAGGAAATGAAGAAGCTCTGGAGTTGATCAGGCCAGAGCTGGACTGGAGTCCAGATTCTCCTGGCCCCTCTTTTGAAGAGGAATTTCATCAGACCCTGCAGATCTCTGCCCAGGACAGTTAAAACTCGGGGTTGCGGCTTCCAGATGCAGGGGCCAGAAGGCAGGGCCCAGGAACAGACCTCTCCAGTCTTATGGCTAGGGAGCTGCAATCTGGAGCAGTGTGTAATTTGTAAAACAAAGCAAAACACCCATAACAAGACCCTGTATCATATATATACATATATATATGTGTGTGTGTGTGTATATATATGTATATATATATTTTTGTGTGTGTGTGTGTATAACCAAATGATGTATACATAATCTGCGAACAAGGCAACCTAGCAGGAGGAAGTTTCTACAAATCACTGGACATGGGCTCATGCCCCCGTTTCCCACTGGAGCTGGTGCACGCCTCATTTCTTCAAAATCATCTATGAAGCAGGACTATGTGTCCAAACACAGACTCATGTCCCTTTATGCTTGCTTTTCTCATTAAAATCCCATCCTCTGCTAGTCATAGCTGGTGCAGCATGTCACTCAGTGCTTCCTCCCTACTCCCTCCCAGCCCGATGCCCTTTGCCCTGAAGTCTCTTGCACCTGGGCACAACTGGATAGTAACTCATTCTCAGAGAGGTGGATCACCTGCCCACAGGCCCAGAACAAACAGGAGCAGAGTGTGAGCCATGCAACATCCTGTGTTGGTGTGCGGGTGCTGCGAAGCCACTCTGTGGTCCTGGCTGCTCCCTGCTGGGACCCCACCATTCACCGTTCCTCTGCAGCATCCCTGTGACAGGCAAGGGACTGCCTTCCTATTTTGTCCAGCAGGGTCTTCTCTTTCCTCCAGACATCTCTGCTCTTTCACACACAGGTAGCCTGTGAGCCCCACTCCCCACCCCCCATGACAGGCAGGCCAATGGAACACCATGGAAGGTCCATAACAGTGCATTGCCTGACCAGTTTCAGTCTGGAAGAAGGAAGGATAAGTAAAGATGGGTAAAGAGGGAGTAGGCTGGACAGTATGGAAGGGCTGGGTCCAGCAGAGAAGGAGTGGACAGCAGATTTGAGTGACACAGTTCAAGAGAAGGAGATGAAGAAATAAAACACGAATGCAGGAGCATACTGCACCCATCCTACAGTTGCCTTGCACAAGCACCCATCTCCTGGTTTTGCATAAAACTCCAAAATGTTCCAGGGGTGTTGGCAGGCAGGAGATCTGGACGGTGCACATTCTTTCCCTTGGCAGAGCTGCTCTACAACCTGTGTAGAAAATATAAATCTCAGCCTGTGGATACAGCTCAGTTGGTGGAACACTTACACAGAAGCAAAAACCCCAGTTCAATCCCCAGCACTGTAGAAATGAGACCTGGTGCCATGTCCCCATGACTCTAGCAATGAGAAGATAGTCAGGAGGATCTGAAGTTCAAGATCATCCTTGGCTACAGAGTGAGTTTGAGGTCAGCCTGGGATACAGAAGACCTTGTCTCAAAGGCAAACAAAGTAACTACAACATAGTAAATCTATCAACTGCCACCCTCCGAGAGGAAAGGGAACCAGTGTTATTGTCATTGTGATTATTGGTGCAAGACATAATCTTCTGGCTCCCAGGCTAGCATTTATGATTTCACCTGTTCTCACCACTGGATGAGGATAAGACTACTACCTCAACTGTTGAGGCAAATTGGAACCAAGATTAATTAAATACTGGTGAGTACGATGGACACTGGCCAGGTCCAGGTTCAAGGCCCCCACTGTATGACACCAAATCACCTTACTCAGAAGCTTATATAGGCAAACCCCACAAGACTAAGTACCTGCTACCTTTGTCCAATCAGGAGCAAGCATATATATATCCTGATGTACTTCCTATCTGTATATCCCCCACCTATGTGTGATCAAGCACATCCTGGGCATTTGGGTCAACCACCCTTGTTTACAAAAGTGAAAACATGTGGCTTGTTATATGAACAACAGCTGCCAGCATTCCAAGAAGTTACCTGTCACACCGCCCCCAATTCTACCCCCACCCCCAACATAATACCTTTAACTAACTTTCCTTAAGGTGCTGACCACCGAGAGTTTGACCATGCTCCAGTGACTATATGGACAATACAAATTGGACTTTTTAAATATCTTTTTTGGAGGGAGACCACAAGGAAGGGTGCGGACCGAGGAGGATTGAGAGTAAGGACGATCTGGGTTCATTATGTGAAATTCCCATATAATCCACAAAACTATGATTCCTGAAAGTGTGCCCATGAACTTGTCTCACGGGTGGTTCTAGCACCTGTCAAATGACGCTCAGCATTAGCCATCATGCATCTCTGATTATACTAATCGCCAGTCATTGTGTGCCTGGAAAAGCTAACTGCGGTGTATGAGTTCTGTCCCAATAGCTCTCTAAGAAATGGGCGGGGGGACTTACCTGCCAGAGTGTGCACAACCACAAAGGACAGTGTTGGGACAGCTCTAGGCCCAGTGGGTGAAGTGGGCAAGGTGAGGCAGCCTTGCCCATGGTGGAGTCAGGATAGTCATCTCTCTGCCCTGGCTGAGTCGGATTTAGAGTCACAGGGACCAGCAGGTGTGTTGGGAACTCATAGAAAATGGTGAGGAAGAACTTTCCAGACCAGGAGGCTCCAAGGACCAGCAAGCAGGAGGTTTGTGCGTGACAGGCGGATTTTTTTTTAGGGGCAGCAGGAAGCGTTGTATCTGCAAAGAAAGACTCTAGAGGCCAGACTCAGGTTTGGAATGTTCTGGGGTCCAGAAGCCCAGAGTGGTCTACTCAAGCCAATATTGCAGCATTGGCCTTAGGCCAGTTGCCTTTAGGAAAAGAGGGGAAAGGAAGGAGGGAGGGGATAGCTATTTTACTCACCCTAAGCCAAGACCACCCCCCCTTGATGTTCCAGAACCTTCAATGCAGAAGCTCTGAACCCAAGTTTCTCCTTTGTCTCTCCATCTTGTCTTCCAAAAAGACGCCATATTTTGGTCACTCTCTTCTCCTGTCCTGCTTCTCTGCTTCTGTGCCCACCTGGGAACTCTCTTAAATAAACCCTCATGTGGCCTTGATAATGTGAGTATGTCTCTTCTCACGTGCAAAACCAACACCAGGTTAAGTAATTTCTGTAGAGATTGGGTTAGATGTAATAAAAAAAATTGCACTTCTTAGTCAGGAAGTGAGGGTCTGGTGGCCAATGAGGGTCCTCTGGTTTGTCACACCATGATGGACAGTGAGGAGGAGAGAGAAAGAGAGAAAATGTGTGAGGGAGGAGGAAATTCCTCTTTTATGAGGAGCCCACTTCTGTGAAAACATCCCAGTCTCCTGAAGGTCACACTGATCCATTTGAGAGAATGGGTTCTCATGGCCTGATCACCCTATGAAATTCCCCCTCTCTGCACTGCTCTCACTGAACTTAAATTTCAACAGTACTCTAGCTGAGTCGGATGGTAGATGGGGTCTCTCTAGCCCAGCCAGCTCTGCTTAGTTGGCCACAGTGTTCTTCAATATAATATAGCTTCACAATAGATGTCAGACAACTCAGCAGAAAAGTATACAGTGAGCAACTAGTGATGCCTGCTACAGGCATGGAATGTGGGGTATGAATGTGTGTGCTATGTAGGGGCCTCTCTACCTGCATTAGAGAGCTTCTTAGTTAGGAGCAAAAAAGAAAATGTTTATTCTGTCTTCCTAGCAGCTGTTGGTCTGAAAAAGAACTCAAGACACTCTGTAAGGTCTAACTCTTCTGCCAGAGCTGCTAGCTGAAGCCAGAACTTCTCCAGTATACACCCATGGCCTTCCCACAGTAGGTGACTGAAATGGCTCCCAGTTTCCAACCAGCTACGTCTCTATCAGGCACAAGAGCCTTTGGGACCAGAGCTGTGTTTCTCAAGCCAGTTACCAGCACTGACATTCACTTCCTAAAAGGTAGCATGAGGACTTGTGAGGTCACATCTGGCACCTGCTCCCAGAATGACACTGATTATAGTGCCTGCGACCAGACCTGAGCAGCATTCCCAGGACAAGAGCACAGTCTGAGGAATTTTGACACTTACTCCAGCCACTATCACTGTGAGGCTGAAAGACGTTGTGAGTATTCACATCCTCTTAGAAGTTCCTGTCAAAGCAGAGGCAGCAATCTCCCCACCTACACCATTCACCAGGCTAAAGTGCCTCCTCCTCTGCTAGGTGAGCAGAGGTAGCAAGCCCATGCCCACAGCAGGTATGTGTGGATGCTACCCAAACACTACTCAGCTCACTTATGCTAGATCCTAGATATTGGAGAGAAAGTGGCCACCCATCCTGCCAGGCTGGCTTTGAGCCTGGGCAGATGCTTTGCATGTGGCTGTCTGGCTTGCCCAGACAATTCCTGCTGCCTTGAAGATTTAAGCAGCTTAGGCCAAACCCAGTTGATGTTTTCAGAACTTCCTGTAAACAAAGGGAAAGATGCTGCTTATGTAACACCCTTGCTGGATGGCTCCCCTGGCACAGGACAGCAGCCTGTTCAGGAAGTGCGAGCAGACATGGGGGCTCCAGATGTCCCCAGCCTGCCACTGAACCACCATCCTCTCAGGACCATTTTTCTAAACTTTCTGCAAGCTTTCTACCACCTGAGTGAGCTTGGAGTCTATTCCAGATTAAGAGAAACTTCAGGCATATTCAAAATAATACCTAACCAATTGTCCCTGGGGAAGGCAAGAGTCAACAAATGAACCTATCTAATCCACAGATCAGCACTAAGAGGAAAACATGAGCACTATAACCAACTGGGGAAGATGTAGAACTGAGGGACAACTTTCCTGCTTCCCCCTGTGCTGAAGACGACCCAAACAGCGCCCCCCCCATTTCCATTCTCACTTCTGCTTATAGCCTTCTCAGCATCAGTGGCCAGAAGTCCTCAGGTTTTCCATCTTGGAGCCAGTGCATTATACAAGAATTAAGGTCTGCCCTTTAGAGACGTGATAGGAAACCTGGCTGCTTTGATTGACAAGGAATGGAGATGAGGCAGTAATGGATGTCCAGTCACCTCTTTGTCAAAGGCAGTTCCCAGCCTGACCCTTGAGAGGAGACTGACCCTGTGATGCGTTCCCAGAATCCCTCTTGGAAGCCTGTGTGAGGACCCTCCCCACCAGCTCTCCTGGTACTTCTGCAGAGCCTCAAAGCCCCTTTCTAGTGAAAATCCAGACTGGTAACGCATGAGTTTTGAGAAGACTTGGCTGTTTATGTGCTGGATAAAACAATAGTTGGAAAGATTGACTCATAATTGTGCAACTGAGTTTAGATTAGTACCTAACCCATGTAATGGAACAAATAGATTGAATTAAGATGTTGGGCCTGGACTAGGGTGTGTGTGTGTGTTTCTTTAGTTGGTTTGCATTCTGATCTACTCTAAAAATACTGTTAGTCATGAACTGGTCAGCTTTGGGGCTTTATAATAAAAAATTATATTATAAAATTTCTTAAACTTCTGAGTATGTAACAAAAGAAATCTAAGTCAGCATAACACAGAAACATTGGCCTCTATAGCATAATAGCCAACATAAGGAACAAGCCTAGCTGCACATCTATACAGCCATGAAGAAGAAAGAATTTATGTCATTTTTAGGAAAGTGGATGAACTTAAGATCATCATGTTGACACAAATAGGGCAGACTCCCATATTCAAAGTCATTTGAGTTGTCTTAATTTGACATTATTGAGAACAGGGGGCACACATGCGTGTGTAAGTACACATGTGTGCATGCACGGATGCAAGTCAGAGGACATCTTGTGGAGGGCATCTTTCATCTTCCATCATGTGGGATCTGGAGATAGAAATCAGGTCATCAGCCTTTGAGGCATGGGTCCAGATCTAGATTTAAAAAAATAGGAAGAGAAAGCAGACAGAGGCTCTGTATGTCGAACAATAGGTTTAAAGGAGGTAGAGCAGTTGTAGAGAAAGACAGAGCTTGTTTTCTCTCATCTATGGAACCTAGACTACTATATATCCTATTTGCCTACTTATACTATATAACCTGTTTTCTCATGAGAAAGCCCAAGGGCTATTCAGCAGGAGGAGGGTACCCAGCAAGAGAGACACAAGGAACAGAGATGTATGTGAACAAAATGTAAGTATGGAGTTGCCATAGTGGAACGTATTTTGTATGCTAAACTTCTTGAAATCCTATTAAAATAATGACAGCAAATTAGGAGGAGAGGAAGCAGTTATGATCACCTGTGGTGGAAATGCTCTCTGTATGATGTAAATAAAGTAACTGGTTTGGCCTATGCACAGCACCGTAGGAGTGGGTGGAGAATCAGAGGACAGGCAGGTAGGAGAAGGGTGGAGTTAGTCAGTCTCCATCTGACCCCCAAAGAAGACAGACATGTAAGAAATACAGGCGAGCCACGGGCTGGACCACGTGGCAAGTAGATTAGTAAAAATGAGTTGATTTAAGATAAAAGAGCTAGCTAGTAATGTGCTTAAGATATGGGCCAAACAGTATAAAGTAATATAAGTGTCTGATTCATTTCTTTGG
Source organism: Sigmodon hispidus (assembly GCA_004025045.1). Classification (NCBI taxonomy): domain Eukaryota; kingdom Metazoa; phylum Chordata; class Mammalia; order Rodentia; family Cricetidae; genus Sigmodon; species Sigmodon hispidus. The sequence goes on from PVIH01001178.1 coordinate 94,901, forward strand.
AGGACAAAAGCCGCTGCGCGGACCAGGTTCCAAACCCCCAGCCCAAACGGGCCCGGAAAACTTTCTACAACAATCACCAGCTCAGGCATTTGTCCAGAACACATAAATGACATCTTCGGGGGTCCCCATACCTCCTTTTCTCCAGTCAAGTGTTTCTACTTTTGTTAACAGCTGGTCATGTACAGGGGCTAAGGATGCATTGAGGGGCCAACAAGTCGATGCCCTGTGGCTGGCACTGTGACAAGTGACATTTCTTGCTGATCCTCCCTTTATTTCTTCATGGACAGATGGGTTCATGTCCAAACTGCATATGGCATGAAGCCATCTGCTGAGAGTATATGAAGACAATATGAAATTTCATCTCATACAGCCACTTGATGTAATCCAACACATTTCCTGATGAAGGCTAACTAGTCTTCAGGCCAGAGAATTCTACAACATCATTGTCAGAGCTTGCCCTGACTGGCATGGGATGAATTGAATGTCTGCCCACCAAAAAAGTACTGAAGTCTTAATTGCTAGCAACTCAGAATGTTCCTGGTTTTGGAATCTTCTTAGAGACTAGTAACTTAAAATGTCATATAATTCTGGGTGATGGTGGCACACACCTTTAATCCCAGCACTCAGGAGGCAGAGGGAGGTGGATCTCTGTGAGGTCTATAGAGTAAGTTCCAAGGCAGCCAGAACTATACAGAGAAACCCTGTCTCCTCGGGTGTGTGTGTGTGTGTGTGTGTGTGTGTGTGTGTGTGTGTGTGTGTGTGTTGGGGGAGGTCATATGGGTAGCCTGAATATAGTCTAACAGGTGTTCTTAAAATAGAGGATTTGGATGTTTCCCTAGCACCAGATTTCTCTCTAAGCCCACAGTGGCTCCCTCTATCAAGATATCTATTTCTTTGTTCTCCCTCTCTGCTGCTCCCCCACTCAACCCTCTCATTCTCTCATGATCTCTTCCCACCTCCCCTTGTTCACTCCCCCTTATGATCCTAATTTACTCAGGAGAGAACCCACAAGATGTCTCTGGATAAGACTCCAAACAACAGTGGAGAAGGTGCCTAAACAGGGCTTCCCCTATAATCAAATGAATGGCCACCCTAATAATCATTAGAGAACCTTCATCCAGCAACTGATGGAGGCAGAAGCAGAGATCCACAGCTAAGCACCAGTTTGAGTTCCCGGTCAAGGAGGAGAGATTATATTAGCAAAAGGATCAGGATCACAAGGAGGAGATTCAGAGATAGCTGACCGGAGCTATTGGGAGCTCACTGACTCTGAAATAACAGCTGGGAAACCTTCATGGAAAGGAACTAAATCCTCTGATTGTAGACAACAGTTGAAAGGCATGGGCAGTTTGTGGAGCATCTTGCAGTAGGACCAGAGTTTATTCCTAGTGCATGAACTGGTTTCTTAGAGCCCAATCCCTACAGGGAAACATCATACTCAGCCTTGATACTGGGGGGAGGGACTCAGATCTACCTCAGTTGGATATGCCAGACTAAACTGACTCATCTTGGGATTCCTTGTCCTTCCTAGAGAATGGATGGCCAGATGATGGGGTGGGGGGTGGGAGCAGAGGAAGGTATGAGAAAAAAACTTTTAAAAAATTTACTTTAAAAAAAAAAAAAGAGGATTTTGCTCCCATGACATTTGTACCACTATTGCACCAGTGGGCATGTCTTGCCAGGCTGGTTGTTACTAGGGTTCAGGGCTGGGTAGAACTGATAATTGCTTTTCTCCTCCTGTGTTTTCTGGCACTGTGAAAGCTAGCAATAGGGATGAAGCCCCCAGGTCAGTACCAACTCGGTTTCTCCACCTTCTGTGACCCAAGTATATGGTGTTTTCCACAATAGGCTCTTACCATAAAATCCTGGAAGGAAACCAATGGCAGTGACAATGGCCAGCCTGTAATGTTTGTGGTCTCTGGAACCTCACCAGCCAACAACTCAGAAAGAAGTAACCTGTTTCTGGCTCTGGGCCTTTTATCAGATTGCCTGCCGTGTCTAGTATGGGCATTGTCAGCCTATTGCAGAATAACTCCACTTTGATTTATTCCTGTTTCAATAAGCCTCTTTAAAAAAGGGAGAATGGCTTTGGAAATGTGTTTAATGGTGATCATACTCTAATTAATTAAATATCAAGCCACACTTACGCATGATATTTAGTATTACAGTGATTTGGGAGTAGACTATCCATTGCCACGCAAGCTCAGACCTGTTCTAGGAAAGCTTTTAGATCTTGATTCAGGTACAAAGAAATGTTCCATATTTTAAAATCCACAGACTGTATAATTGAAGGACTTCCATCTGGCTACCATTTGGAATTGATTAATGTACAAGCTGAAATTATCATAAAAATAATTTGCTATGATTCTATAAATGCCTTCCAATTGTTGAATATCAGTTAAATACCATATGCTCATGACTGACATCAGTACTTGGTAGTTCCTATTTAAAAGAATTTTTAAAAGAATAAATATGTAAATGTCACTACAGATCAGGTTTAACTGGTGTACCTTTAAATTAATTTTACTAATTGGCAGCACTGACATGGTCCCTCCTATTTAAACAGGATGTAATCTCTACAATTTGTTGCACAAATTCTAATTAGTCTTATAATAAAAACCCAGAGCCAGATATCGAGGTAAAGCTGAAAGGTCAGAAAGCAGAAGAACAAGCCACTAGGGAAACTTCTCACCTCTACTGAATGCTCATGGAGACAGGGGGTAGATCCTGTCTCCATGAGTCCTCAGACTGAATGTCTGAGTCCTCAGGCGAAAGGGAAGGGAAGGAAGGAAAGAGAGAGCAGGCCCGAGCTCCTGTCTCCTCTGCCTTATACTCCCCTCTCAGCCCAGTCATATCACTTCCTGTCTCAACTTTCCTGGTGCTGGGGTTAAAGGAGTGAGCCACCACTGCCTGTCTCTGTTTCTCTTTTGGACTGGATTAATCTCGTGCAGTCTAGTCTGGCCTTGGACGCACAGGGATCCACATGGATCTCTGCCTCTAAAGTGCTAAGATCTTGAATCTATTTTGAATTGATTTTTGAACAAAGTGAAAGGCATAAATCTAATCTCAATTCTTGCAGGTAGAAATCCAGTTTTTCCAGCACTGTGGGCTAGATAGGCTTTTTTTTCATAACATGCGTTTGCCTCCTTTATGAAATACTAAGTGGGTATAGCTTTGACATCTTATTTCTGGGTCCTCTAGTCTATTCTGTTGGTCTGCCTGTCTATTCTTTTGCCAGTACCAGGCTGACATTATTACTATTTGTTTTTCTTTATAGCTGAATGATATCCCATTGTGTAGATATACCACTTCTGATTGGGTTTACTCCATGCTCCATGAAATAGAGTCCATACCTGTCACTGTCAAGGTCAAGAACATGAAGCTCATAGGCCAGAGGCTCTAGGGGAGAAACTATTATTGTTTTGCTAAATGAACATAGTATTAAACCAAATCCTCTATTGCAATGGTGAAACATCATGACCAAAAGCAAGGTGAGGAGGAAAGGATTTATTTGACGTATACATCCACATCACACTCCATTAATGAATAAGTCCAGACAGGAACACAAGCAGGGCAGGACCTGGAGGCATGAGCAGATGCCACTGAAGAGTGCTGTTGCTGGATTGCTTTTCATGGCTTGCTCAATCTGCTTTTTATAGAACCCAGGACCACCAGTCCAGGGATGTCCCCACTCTTAATGGGTTGAGCCCTTCCCCATCAATCACTAATTAAGAAAATGCCATACAGACTTGCCTACAGCCAGATCTTATGGAGACACTTTTTTTTTTAAACTTTATTTATTTATTTATTTATTTATCTTGGTGTTTGCCTGGAACTGGAACTACAGACAGTTGTTAGCTGCCATGTGGGTGCTGGGAATCGAACCCGGGTCCTCTGGAAGAGCAGACGGTGCTCTTAACTGCTGAGCCATCTCTCCAGCCCCGGGAGGCACTTTTTAAATTAAGGTTCTCTTCTCTCAGATGACTTTATCTTATGTCAAGGTGACATAAAGCTATCCAGCACACCCATAAATTAATGCATCTCTTAATCCTCAACAGAGAAGCTTCGATTTGCAGTAAGTGATGATTAATGTAGAAACCCACAACTGGTCAAGGAGCAAAGATTAAGTGACTGTGGAATGTTCAGCCCTGAGTAGGTCATCTATATTACACTCCTGCCTTCAAAGGCTCTGAAATCATTGGTAGAGCAAAAGGAGTGTAAGAGCTGCCAGATGTGGTGGCACACTCCTTCAATCCCAGCACTTGGAAGGCAGATGCAGGTGGATCTCTGTGAGTTCAAGGCCAACCTGGTCTACAAAGTGAGTTCCAGGCCATCTAGGACTGTTACACAGAGAAACCTTGTCTTGGAAAACAAAACAAACAAGAGTGTAAGATCCAGATCTGTGGATGACCACAGCAAAACAATGTCCTCCAGACATAGGAGGACATCAGCACATATGAACTCACAGAGACTGTGACAGCATACACAAGTCTCCATGCAAGGTCAAGCCAAACCAAATCCCAGCATGGAGAAGGAGAGTGGACATAATGTCTCCCTAGCTGAGAAATTATTAGCAGTAGATAGATGCTGGGAGAGTGTGTCAGTTCTCTTTAAGAATGTTGCCTCTAGTAAGCCAACTATGGTCCAGTGGAAGGCCACACATCCAGGAATATATGAACAGCACAAATTGGACTTGATTGTTGTGGAACAGTCCTTTTGTACACTGTGAATGTATGTTGCTCTCATTGATTTAATAAAGGGCTAACTGGTCAATAGTTAGGCAGGAGGAGGTTAAGTGGACGAGCCAGACTGAGAGAACATGGGGTTGATGAAGGACTGAGTTGCCAGCCAGCTCCAGAGGAAGTAGGATGTGTAGAAAATGAGGTAACAAACCATGAGCCACATGGCAACACATATATTAATAAATATGGGTTAATTTAAGTTGTAAAAGCTAGTTAATAACAAGCCTAAGCTATTGGCCAAGTATTTATAATTAGTAATAAGTCTCTGTGTGGTTACTTTGGAACTGGCTGGCAGAACAAAGCTGCCTGAAGGACAGAGAAAGTCTACCTACACTTGATGAATCACAGAAGAAACCTTTGGAGCAAGGCTATGCCATCATCTGCAGACAACTCTTCTCCATTTGAAAGATAACTCTTGGCCTGCAACTAGGGACTAGTGAACATTTGACAATGGGCCACCAAGTTACCATGTGACCTGAGCTGCCCATCATGAGGTGAATATTATCTGACCCACCAAGCTATAGTGTAGTACACATATAGCAACCCATTATCAAACAGAAGTGGTATATACATGTTTGGACTCAAGTAGGTCCTAGGGGTACAAGCAAGTTACATGAAGAATTTGCCCAATACCTATGGTTTCTACATCCATTACAATGTCATCTGCTGCTAAGGCTGACCTACAGCCTCACAGAATGTGCCTAATTATCAGCTAACTAAGGAAGAAAAGACTAGGGCCTGGCACTGATGGTTCTACATGATATGCAGGCATCACACAGAAGTGGACAGCAGCGGCATTACTTCTTTCTGAGACAACCTTGAAGGACACCAGAGAAGAGAAATCTTCAGAGTAGGAAGAACTTGGGGCAGTACACATGGTTATACATTTTATTTGAAAGGAGAAATGGCCAGATGTGCAATTGTTTGCTTATTCATAGGTTGTAGCCAATGGATTGGCCCAATGGTTAAGAACTTGGAAAAAGCATGACTGGAAAGACACATTTGGGGAAGAAGTATGTGGATAGATCTCTCAAAAGGGGCAAAGGCTGTGAAAATATTTGTGTCCCATGTAAATGCTCATCTAAAGGTTGTGGGGAGCAGAGAAAGCCTTGAGTGTGTATGTAAAGAGTGAGTGAAGTCCTGAGTGAATGTGTATTGTTGACATGCCCATGTCAAAGTCCCAAAGCCTCAGACTCATGAATTAAAAACCAAGCCTTCTCTAAAAATCTTTGGGACTCTCCACAAATTGGGATTGCTGAGATATCCATTCTGGGGACAGAACAACTACTGGGTTCTGGATCTTTCTGTCAGGAGTCCGCCATTGTTGGACTGGTGGACCACAGCCTGTAAGCTGCTCTAATAAACCATACATAATTCCTAACATGACCATGCTAATTAAATATCCTTGCTTTTCTATTTATGGACGGGCCTGGTCTGGTGTGCTGCTGTAGGTGACCCCTCTACAGTGTGGGTTACAAAAACAGTTGCCTATGCTGTCCTCCAGAGACTCAAAACTGCTTTTCTTGAAACCATAATACGCTTGGGTTTGATTAATGATCTTTAGCATCAGGGATCCAAAAACTACACCTTGGACATGCTGTCCTTACCATGCACTGAACATGCACCACAAGAAGAGGCATGACACTTGATCACACATGCATAGATCCTCAGTCATCTCCCATGTCTTTTTTTTTTTTGAAAAAAAAAAAAAACTTTATTTATTTGCCTTAGTGTTTGCCTGGAACTGGAACTACAGACAGTTGTTAGCTGCCATGTGGGTGCTGGGAATTAAACCCGGGTCCTCTGGAAGAGCAGACAGTGCTCTTAACCGCTGAGCCATCTCTCCAGCCCCTCTCCCATGTCTTAAATCTGAGTGTTAGGGTTCCATCTCTGAGCTCAGCCACCTCATAATGAACTTCCTCTTGCAAAACTCATAGCAATTGGAAGACTGGGTAATGGGTGAACCGAGTCTGGTTCTGTAACAGTGGGGGTTGTTGGTACTGACCACTGTGCTGTCTCACAGAGAGACTCTATAGATCAATTCTTAAATCAAATCTGATTTCAGAAGAGTATTGCCAACTGGTTCCAGAGACACTTTGTCATCAAGGCTCAGACTCCTTTATTTCTTTTCATCCAGACTCTAGAAATGGAGCTGACATCCCAAACAAGATATGGGGAAGATAAATATCATCCCCAAACCATGGTCTCCTACCTCCCATAAGCTAATGTTGGTGAGAGAGATCTTTATAGGCTTGTTAGGGTGACCAGACCTTGGAGGACTTGTGCTGAGGGCCATGGGAATATACAGCAGATGACAGCTGGTATTTTACAGGTCGACCTGCCACATGAATGTCTCTGTATTGAGGAACCCCACTAGGCAAAGTCAATGGAGGAGTCCCTTTATACGGCATTCATGATATGGTCCCATTGGGCAAAGTCTGTGGGGACATTCATGGACTGGCTCCACTAGGCAAAGCCAGTGGGGTGGCTATGGATATCGGCTGTTTTCTGTCTGTAACTTTCTTTTGGCCACCACCTTACCTCCTAAAAGAATAGCTGAGAGAGTCTTTCCATAGCCCCTTGGTGATGTGTTTTACACCTTCTGGGCACTATTGTCAGTGACTTGTCAGAAGAATAATTTTTTCTTATTCTATATAATTTTGATGAACAAAATATACTTTCAAGTAAAAGCCAGACCTTTAGCTAAGATCTCAGCAAATTCAAAATAAGGCTGTTTGTCCTGGAGATGAGGTGTTCAAGGACAGGTTTCCAGGAGTTTAGCAAGGTCAGGCATGTAACAACTTCAGTGCCAGTTTTTCCCTGGCAGAAAAGGCCTAATGGAAAACATTTATAAACATAGCTCACAGTCTTAATAATTGACTTTCTGCTGGGTCTGGAGAGATGGCTCAGTGGTTAAGAGCACTGACTGCTCTTCCAGAGGATTGGGGTTCAATTCCCAGCACCCATATGGCAGCTCACAACTGTCTGTAGTTCCATTTCCCAGTTTGGGGCAAACATCAAGGCAAATAAATTAAAAAAAGGTTAAAAAAATTGACTTTCTGCATATATTACTAACCTCATATTTATGTTATATGGTTCAGCTAACTGTAGGGTAAAAGTATACATCTTAAGTATTGGGGCAATCCCTAAGTCAGAATCTCGTCCCGCTACATGCCTTTCTGCCTGCTTCATAGACATCAAGGAACCTGAAGCCTTGCCCTGGCTATGATCAGTGTGGCTTTCTCATATCTGAGAGAAAAAAACCCTTGTGATAATTTTTATGTGTTTATAGTATGGTTGTATGTCTCTCTTACTTACTTAAGAAATGTAAAATGACTTTTAATATCAGCTCATATAATGGCTAAAGTTTTACGTGAAGAGAGATTTAGGGGAGATAGAAAACTGAGAAGTGAAGATACAGAGATAAAGAAAGTCACCTTAAGAGCATGTGAGCTGGCCCTTCCTTTTACCTATACCTTTCCCTCCACTACTCCGAGGCATTCTTTCCTACCCTGAGCGGACTGAGAGCTGGTCTCTTAGTCTGTGTTAGACTTGGTATTAGGGTATAAAAAGAAGTATCGCATGCATGACTTTTCTTCAGAAGGCTTTATTGATCTCTGTGCCCAGAGAACAGCAGAATGTGGAGGGGGTAGGGGAGCCATCTGGGAGCTGAGCACATGCACAGGGCAGCAGGTAGGTGAGAAGTCAGGATGAGGCTCTAGAAGTAATCTCCAAGGACGACAGCCAGCAAAAATGAGTCCAATGCAGCAGCCCCCTCAGTGTCGGGACATCTGTAAGGACATAAAGAGGACATGAGACCTGCGGCTCCATGCCCTTGTCCTGTGCTGTCCACATGCTCCAATGCTCCAAGGTCTTGCCTCTCACCTTGGCTGGGCTTGGGGGGTATCTGCCCTTGTGGGCCTCTTCATTCTGTAGAGACCTCAGCAGACAAGAGCGGCGGTGTGAGAAGGTCTCGAAGCTTTTCTTCCCATGGTAGGCTCCCATGCCACTGTTCCCTAAATGAGAGGCCTGTTCAGGGCCAGGATTCCAGCCCATCTTATACTCACAACCCTCATGAACACCTTTTTCTGAGCCTCCCAGTAGGTAGCCAAACCTTAGAGTGTCCTCTAGACACGTAGGCCAGGCAGAAGAGTACTCAGAAAGAATTTCATCCCAGCCATGTCACCAAACAGTGTGACCCCAGGCTTAGGATCCCTGTGAAAGGCCAGAGTGATCAAGACTAGGATCCCAGCCCCAGACTTACCCACACCCCCAAAGGGCAAAGTAGGCACAGTGATGTGGACAATGACATCATTGGCTGTCACTCCGCCACTCGATGTCTCTGCAATCATCTTCTTGATCACCTGTATGAAAACCCAGACAGCCTCCTTGCAGTATTGCATTCTCCCCACCCTTTCGGGACATATCTTGGAGCCTCAAGAATAGAGATTAGTGAAAGCAGAGCCCCAGTCACCAGCTCTAACATCCTTAGGTCCTGCAGCACCACCAGCCCTCTGCAAATATCACATGACCCTCAGCACTGTATAGGGAATCAGAAGCGGTCCCAAACCCCTATGGCAATGACCACCCCATCCACAGTTCTAGGAAGATCAAAGTGTCCAGATCTTAGAGAGAAGACCAAGGAGGCTCAGATAGGTTAAGTGATTTGCCCAAGGTCACACATCTAATGAATAAGGAAGCTGCAACCTTGAACCTAGGCCTGTGGCTCCCTGAGTGAGTGCTGTGCCTGAGAAGCGATGAAGCTGGGAAGGGACACGCCTACCTCTTTATTGTTGGAGAACACATAGAGTGCCAGAGGCTTCTCACGCTGGTTGATAAATTCAATGGCCTCCTCCAAGCTTCGAATACACACAATGGGCATCACTGGCCCAAAGATCTCCTCCTGCATCACCTGGGACTGGGGGTCCACATCCACGAGAATGGTGGGAGCTGAAGCAGAAAGTGAACTAGGATCTGTTTGTGCTGATTCACCCCCCAATTCCCGACACATGCACATACACACGCGCCAGTGCCAACATCTAGTTCCTCCTACTGTCCTTTTGCAAATGAAGCTGCCAAACTTTTGTGGGGCAAAGACAAGACCTGAAGTGTTCTTCTCATTCCCTCCTCCCCCCCCCCCCCGATCCCCATGTCCTGGACTCCATCATGGCAGACCATGGAGTTGTCTACAGATTAACTTGCATGGGGGAGAAAAACCCAAACATTGAAAGGACAGCCATTACATCTGCTGGCCCATGTGTCCATACCAGAACTCTCCTGCCTCCTTGATAACTGGGGACCAAAGGGGCTCTAACTGATGCTGTCCCCAGCCAGGACACTGAGCGCTCTTCCCAGGCTGGCCTGCCTTGAGCTTTCATGGTCTCTACTGTCTCTATTTCCTACTTCCTTGCACAGATTGGAGATGGAAGTAAAGCCCTTGTCTCTGTCTTGTGGGAGAGGTTTCTGGGGCTATAGAGAGGGCAGATATTGAACACAACTCTTCTGAGGGCCCCAGACTCTCTGCAGGCCTACTTGAGAAAGACTGCTTGCTGGGTATCTGTGCCCACTTTCTATAAACTGGCTGTGAACCCTGGCAGTTCAGACAAACAGGCAGCACTCTTAATGGCAGAACATGCACCTATGTATCGTGAAGCTGCATCCCAGGTGCCTCCATGGGCTACTTTCTGGCCTTCAATCAGGCCGATGACCCGCTGGAAATGACGGTCATTGATGATTCTCCCATAATCACGGGACTGCTTAGCATTTTCCCCATAGAAATCCTGAGAAGAAATGAGGCCTCAGGGAAGACATGGCCCTGTCATGACCATAACTTCCCAGCCTCTATGGAGTGACTGCCTTTGGGTGGTGGGAATCTGAGGAGAGCCCACTCCCTTATGCTTTGTGGCCTTCCCAGTCATCTGCAGTGTGAGCACATATTTCTTTTGTGAGTAAAAGCAAAGTGCCTAGTATTTTTCAAAGTCCTAGAAATTAAGGCAAAATATACCCCCTATGCCTTATAGCTCTCTTTGCTCATCTTTGGGCCATACTCACTTTCAGCGACTTTTTGAGCTTCTCCACAACTTGGTTCTGAATGGAAGGGTCGCAGAGGATATAGTCTGGGGCCACACAGGTCTGGCCACTGTTCATATATTTTCCCCAGGCAATACGTCTGTGAAAATGCAGTCTGTTAATCATGGGAGTTCCCTTGAGAATATCCATATGCTCAGGGGCAAGGGACTGAGGGCTGAGTGGTGGAAGAGAGGCTGGATGCTGACACAGCAGGTCCTCCTAAGCAACTACTCATTTGCAGACACATTGATAAACCCAATTCCCCTTCCCCCATACACCACAGGAGTTCCTGCAGCCCCAGTGTTTAACGTCATGGGTGTCAGTGAGGAGATCTGGGATGGGTGCTCTGTGACTTTTATTACGTTCTCAGAGCCTTGCATAGCCACACGACACCCCTACTTGCACCTTTCCTTATATATGGGGTACAGAGATGGCCAGAGGCCTAGCTAGTGCAGATGTGAGTCCCATTTCGGACTCTGGAGTAAATGGTCCTGCATTCCTGGTCGTGCTTTCCAGAACTCACATGGGGTTTCTTGCAGAGGAACAATGGAGAGTTGTTTAAGGCCTCCAAAGCCCACATTTGCGTTCCTTGAAGCTTCTATTTGGAACACCACCCTTAGTGATGCCCACAGAGTCAGTGTTCTGTCTGGAGACCCCCTCTGGGAAAACGTGTATGAACTCCTCCCATCCCCAGACTGCAAGCTCCTTAGGGGCAGGGACCATATTTATTACTCAGTGCAGTCATAAAGCTTGGCACCATCAAGTGTTGAAAGGTAGATAAAATCCCAAGCCTCTGTAGACAGCCAGACCCAAGCCTCCTCACCGGCAGGCTACATCTAGATCGCAGTCCTTGTCCACGTAGCACGGGCTCTTTCCTCCAAGCTCCAGGGTGACAGGGGTCAGGTTCTTGGCAGCGGCTGCCATGACGATCTTCCCCACAGCTGTGCTGCCGGTGTACATGATGTGGTCAAACCTCATTTTAAGCAACTCCGTGGTCCTGGGGACATCGCCATTGATCACCGGGTACAGATCCTTCCAGCAAAGAGACTGATGAGGTTCAGCAAAAACCAAGCGTCTTCTCACTCAGCACATACAGTGGGCACTAGGAGACGGGCAGCCCCTCAGCCCTGCGGCTCTGGACTTACCTGGGTATCCTAGCAGGTAAGCCCAAGGGTTCCATCTACCCTGTCCTTAGGAGCTGGACTCCTCCCATCTGCTATAATAACCCACTGTCTCCCAGGCTTTAAAGACCTGACCCCCATCACGGTCATTCTTGAAGTTTAGAGGGCATCTCACCTTATCCAGGTACTGAGGAACAAGCGAGCTTAAGAGGCTTGCTGTATTCTCACTCACTTCTGAGGGTTTGAGGACCACTGCATTTCCTGCAGAATACAAAGTCAGGGTCATCCTCAGGAGGCCTCCTCAAAGACTTCTTACTCAATGACCAGGCCTAGAGATTCCGTTACATCATCTGTACCTTCCGACGGCAATGGGAGAGGCTAGACACTGGTGCATGCTGAGTACACACAGGCACATGCTGAGAAACACAGGTACACGCATAGGAACACAATGCAGGAGCACACATAGGGACACACATGAGCATCTGCTACATACAAGTACATACACTGGCACATACTTTCAGGGCAGTACCATCTGTCCCTCAGCAGTTCTGGGACAGGAGAAAGGACATAAAGAGAGATGCCCAGGCTGGATGAGAGAGCATCTCCGGCCTCTCCTGTCACATATCACCCCACCCCCACCCCACAGGTATATGGAGAGGCTGTCCTAGAGGTCTGGCTACATGGTTTGCTCACCACAGCCTCCTGTAACCATCCCTCCAGAGTGGAGACCACATACCTGCAGCAATGGCACCCACCATGGGCTGGATGGTGAGGTTGAAAGGGTAGTTCCAAGCACCTATGACAAGGACCACACCCAGAGGCTCTGAGTGGATGTAGGATTCATCCTCCTGCGTCTTAAGAGTCTTTTCCACAGGCTCATCCTCAGACCACTCTGGGAGTTTCTTGATTGTGGTGTCAATCTCCTCCAGCACATGGGCCACCTCCTCGTTGTAGGCAGTCCATTCATTCTATAGGAAGAAGCTCCATGTGAACCTGAGGCCCAGACCCCAGGCTTTGCTGCCTTGATGAGTTGGCTGTTCCAGCATGGGGTCCATAACAGGATGGTGGGATAGAGTAGGCACAGAAGGACATGGAGAGAGTGACCATTAGGGTAGTAGGTCTGAAAGGCCCCTCCTTCCCAAGGTTTGCAGGATGAGGTCCATGTGAGGTGGCTGGGGGTGCCCCAGGACCCAGAACTGCTAAAGGAATGAAGGCAGGGCTGGCCAGGGGAATAGGTTTGAGGGTCATTGGTGAAGGAGAAAATTTATTGTCTAGAAGGGGACACCAGAGCCTCCTGGAATGGAAGGGAACAGGTGGCAAATATGCATCTCCTTACTGAATTTGGGGAAGTTACGAGTTTTTTCCTTTTTGCCTTAACATGAGTAGCCTTACCGTGAGTGAGCCCTGACGGGGCCGGGGGTGGGCACCCAGAGTAAGTGTAAGCAGTCTCAAGTGAATCCTGAGTCCAGAGTGAAAGGCTTGTGGATTTGGAGGTTTCTGATTTTACTCAGAGCAACTCCAAGAAACAAGGAGTTCGGAAGAAGCTATGTGGAGGCGGATCATTCTGAGGAACGGCCTTGCTGGTCCCTAGTGTGCCAAGCCAGGTAGACCAGGGAGAAGCTGGAGACAGGGATAAAGCAGCGTGTGTGGTGTGGGGGGAGAAGGGTGTCCTCAAAATGGGGGTCGATGAAGAAGCCAGACCACAGAGGAAAAGCGACAGGTGGAGGAAAGGCTACCCTGTCCAAAGGTAGTGGAAGGAGAGGCCAAGCCTGTAAACTTTGCCAGTCTTTTCCGTGCCTCGCTTTCTCTATAACCTTGCAATGTCTGGGGAGCAGTGCAGTCCCGGTGGAGTGCTGGGCGACGAAACTGGTGCCCTGCACTCAAAGCCCCACTGTCCCTTTTTGTAGCCACCCCGACCCCGGGACCACACACCTTGTGCAGGTCGGAGGCCAGCGCAGCTGCGATGTCCTGTTGGTGCTCAATGATCATGAGCCGCAGCGACTCCAGTTGCTGGATTCTGAAGTGCAGCGGGCGAGTCTTGCCTGAGTTAAAGGCCTCACGCGCCCGGTTCACGACTTCACCGATCTTGCTCATCGCACCTGGAGATAGAGAGCAGAGGAAGGAGGATGATCACATCCGGGCTGTGCTTTGGCACTGGTCCTCAACGCTCCAAAGTCCTAAAGACCTCTCCTAGAGACTGGAAAATGCATTCCTGCTGGAAGGTCCTTTTTCTGGCTCAGATGGTGGGGCCTTTCTGATGTCTTTTTTAAGCACGCCAGAAGAGGGCACCAGATCTCATTATAGACGGTTATGAGCCACCATGTGGTTGCTGGGAACTGAACTCAGGACCTCTGGCAAAGCAGCCAGTGCTCTTAACCTCTGAGCCAACTCTCCAGAGCCCCCTTTCTGATGTCTTCAGACATCCCGGGTCGGAAGACAATAATCCACAGTGAGCCACGCCCATCCTAACAGAATCTGTGTAGGGTGAAGGGGTTAGGGAACTTCTTGGCAACTCTACAGTCCTACCTACTTGCAAAATGGGACATATTCCTTCCCTGCGAACACTCGAGAAGCCTTGCAACAGACTTCTTTTTGGATTAGGTTGGATGCATACAGACTAATTCCACTCCCAACACAATGAAAAGAAAACTAATACCAAAATTCCCCCACACCTTTCCTGGCTATACCATTGTGCTCAGATGTGCTGGCTGCCTGGCTAAGATGAGCCAGGCTTAGCTTTTAGACCATCGTGTCCACACCAGCATGACTCATGCCAGTGCCAACAAAGGTTTTTCAGACTCCCAGGCTCTTGTACAAAATTGCAGAGGTGATTTCTGCTTTAGTACAGTAAAATAGTGGCAAATTGGGGTGGCTCCTAGCAGAGGGAAGGATTTAACTATATCCAGCAAAGGCCTCTTGAAAGTATTTGTAGAGTTGAGGAAATGGCTGAGCAGTTAAGAGCATTCACTTCTCAAGCAAAAGACTCATGTTTGATTCCCAGCCCCCATGGACACCACAGGGAGAGAGAGAGAGAGAGAGAGAGAGAGAGAGAGAGAGAGAGAGAGAGAGAGAGAGAGAGAGAGAGAGAGACTAATACACATAATTAAAATAATAAAAATAACTATTTACATTAAAATATATAATTGAAATGTTTTAAAGTAAGTATTTGTAACACTGGAGGTCTGTCTCCTATGTGACAGGCACATTGGGAAGAGCCTAGCACCACAGCCTATGGCAGGTTAAATGAACCTGCTGGCATCATGTGTACATTATTTAGAATTAGGGTAGATGACTATCAAGCACCTTCACAAAAGCTCTGTCCTGGGGAAGAAAGAAACACGTTACCCTAACAGCAGGTGTGGGATGCATGCATGGGTGAGAGAAAAATGAGGAAGGGGGGAGCAACTGAAGGAGAAAAATAATCCATGATCCACCCCCCCACCCCACCCCCTGCTCCTTCCAGCCGACCAAACCCACACCCCAGCTGCAGTGACATTGCTTTTCATTTTCTATGGCTTTTGACATTTTGCAATGAGCTTCTTTTTCCTGGATGTTTGCTGCATCCTTGAGTGGAGAATACACGGTCATGGTGCAAAACTGATCCAAAGACAGCACAGATAAAAGCTCTTCCCCTTCTCTTCCCCAGAGGCTGTCATTTCTGCTGAGGCCCATTGGTGCTAAAGCCCTCACACTCCTTCCAGAGATATTTGGGTCAGCACCGTATAACACTTAACACGGGAGTGTGGAAGAAGTCATTCCCATTGTACAGAAATACAGCAAGTTCCCCCATATGATATTACATAAATATAGTATTTAATGATGTTAGACATGAACCTGCCTGATTTTACATTCAGATTCCTTTTGCCACCTTCCTCACCCATAGGGGTCAAACCTTAGACTTCTTACCCTGGGGAGAGGCACCCTGTTGGCATCCAGGTTTCACATCTAGACATGCCATGCCCCAAATCCTTATGATCCACCAGGAGACTGTGCAAGTCCTTCATTGGGACCCCTTGGTTCAGCCTGCCTGTGGGCTTGGTCCTTCCTGCTGGCCACAGCTTTAGCCATGCAACCATGCAGCAAGATTGCATTCCCCTCACCCCACCCCCATGGTCTAGCCAGGGCCACACAGCCTTAGCCACAAATCACCAAGTAAGGGATGGGACATGGGGGGGGGACTTCATGTGAACAGGGCTGAGCTGAGCTTGCTCCTCAATGTCATCTCCCAGAGTAATGCACCTGGATATCGGTGCACAATAGACCCTGCCTTGGACGAGGTAGAAGGTGGAGACTGAGAACCAGGGCTGTCTACTGAACCACATACATGCCATGGCACACACACACACACACACACACACACACACACACACACACACACACGGGAAAGGGAGAAGAGAGAGAGAGACAGAGAAGGGAAAGATTGGTTTTTAAGTGCACCATAATAGCGCTCAGAAAGGAAGGTCAGTTATGTGTCTGTTTCATAGATGAGGAGGGTAAGACTCACACCATTACACATGCCACCTCTGCCCTCACAGGTAACAGATACTGAAGGCAGGCTTTAAACTCACAAGCGTCTCTCTCCAAGGTACGGGTACTCAGCTACACAGTCTCCTTTCTAGGGAATAAAGAAGCTTGACCACACACCAAGATCCTTTACCCAAAGGCCACCTCTGTTCCTGTGTTTTGTGGATCTCTGGGACTTTCTTGGCCCCAGGTTTCAGATGACAGAACTCCAGAGATCTGGTGCTAGGCATTGAAAGCACCCAGTCAGGAAAATGCTGGCCTGGAAGGGTAGGTCTGGACTAGTTGTCCTCAGAATAGATGAAAGCCCCGGACTCTTGATCAAGGCTCTGGCTCCAAGCAGGCTGTACATACATGCTCCCACCTAGATACAAAGGAGGATGGGGAAGATTACCTTCTGCACAGCGTCTTCCAGAAACTAGGATCTTCTGGAATGAGCGAGAGCCAAGAAAGGACACATTTAAGGACCCTCCTTCCCGCCCACTTGGTCCCTCCAGTCCTTGCCCAGGAAGTTCGCGTGATGAGCTAAAACAATATTCAAATGTGGGTGCAGCATAATCCGGACCTCTCCTCCTCAGAGGTTTTGAAGATTAGGTCTCGGGCTGTCTGTTTTGTTCTGTTGTGAACTGCAAGATGGGCCTGTGAAAGTTTGTGTGGGCTCTTAGCCAACCCTCAGCAGAAGCCTGTGTTTGCCCTGGGCGTGGGGGCCACTGAGTGATTCAGCCTGGCACAAACCTCATGCATTTCCAAAGTGCTTTTGCCAGATGCTGTTCCCTGTTATGTAAAGTCTACAATGGGTGAGCTACAGTCATGTAGTGTGTGCACAGAACCCAGAAAATGCATATTAAAAACTCACACTGCCATATGCAAGGGACTGGAGTCCCACTGAGGCACAGACTGATAATATGCTGGTTGGAGATTTCTACAGGGCTCCCTGGTCGCATACGGGTCTGTTCTTTCAAAGACTAGTGGAGAATGTGGCTCAAACCCATCGGAACTACCAGGAGTTTCTTCTCTGTGGTCACCAAGGGAGGATAGAGGCTGGAAACCCTTCCTCTATTATAATATAATATAATATAATATAATATAATATAACCCTTCCTGTATTATAATCAGTGTTCTCTGAGTCCCTGGTCCGCGTCACACTGTGGGGTATAGGTTTACAGGGACCACCACAGTCGGCCACATTCCACACCTGCACTGTCACCAGGGCTTCTCTGTGTCCCTTGATGCCAAGCCCTCTTATGACCTTCTGCTCTAAGAGGAAAACAGGTCCCCGCCATGGCTGTGAGCCACAAAGGCTGTGCCCAGGCTCTCCGCAGAATCTGCACACTCCACGGCTCTGCTTTAATGTCATATCAAAAAACACTTTGTCCTCTTCAGTCTTTTCCTCCAGGCATGCTCTGTCTACAGTTACGGGTAATAAGATTATAATGGAGTAGAAAATTTCTATTGTCTGGTGGCTCAGTGCCTTAGCAGCAGCTTTAACAAATCATAACCATATACATTGCAGTCTCAATACCTGATTCTAACCAATGACTATGAATGGGTTTTGTATTTTCTATGCACTTTATTATTATTTCAAAGTGCATCCTTTAAATCATAACAATAAAAGGAAAGAGGTAAGTAAAACAGAGTGCCATGTGAGGCCAGCAGCTGCCCCATGCCTATCACGGTTCCTACGCAGTTTCCTCTTTTTGACCTAGTTTGATGCTGTTTTGTTCATGGTGGTTGTGCTGTGTCTGTAACCTTGAGGAGATGAGGAGAGGGATCACACTCCAAGGCCCAGAGCCCTGTGGACTGGGTTAGGCAATGGGATAGGGACCAGCAAGTGGCTTGTCAGGTAGACACATCTGTCAATGTTTTCGCTTTTGTAGTGAGCAATAACAGCGGTACCTTGCTACTGTCTGGCATAGGTCCAGTAGCCTCAGGCCATTTAAATTGGTGAGGAACAAAGTCTCCAGGGTAGTTTCATCTTCTTGGTTAAAAAATTTGTCCTAGAGCTGGACTGTGGCTCAATGGTAGAACACTTGCCTAGTATCCAGCAAGTGGAGAAGACTGTTTCCATTCCCAGGTAACTTGGGGTGTAACTCTTCAGGGTTAATGTTTGAAAGCCCTGGTAATCCATTCTCAATGCTTGGTTCCAGCTTGAGCGGTCCTGCTCTGACTCCTGGGCCACCACCAGCCTGCTCTTCCCGATTGTTCTCACTTCCCATGCCACCTCCAACCACTCTACATGGACTTTGTCGGGGAAGGCTTGAATATGTCTCTCCTCCCACTTGACTGGTGCCCTTCTGTTGCTCTTTGCAAGAAAATCCAATCTTTGAGTTTCTGAATTTTTGACCCCTGGCTACCTCTTATGGCAAACATCGATCCCTGGATTACATGCCCCAGACCTCAAATAATATTTTCAGCTTATGTTGGTTTGTTAGCCTGCTGTACATGGAGTACCATTTGTATATATGGGCATCAGACATGAGTTAGAAAAGCCCTGGAATCAGAATAAGTAAGCAAGACCTATGACAACATTCTAAAGCAGCTCACAGTCACTTGATGCTTGAAGGCAGACAGGAAAGCAACTCTGATGAGCCAAGAGAGGCACAGAGTATGTATTAACACTGGGCCACTGCTAACTCTAGCCACTCATATTCGGTGGCACAAGCACAGTGGCAGGCACTCAGGCAAGCGGAGACTCAGCTACTGCTTGTTGGAAAGAAGATCACAAGTACATCATCAGGAACTACCAGCCCAGACAAGCCACTGCAGAGGCCCACCCCCCACCCCAACCATTGCTGACGCAGGCAGGTACGCTGGACAGCTCCTCCCCTAAACCTTATGGATAAGTGCCCCTATTTTTCAAGATTAGTGGAATGCAGTGGCTACCATTCTGGGCCTGCTGTTGTGGTTTGAGTGTGAAATGTCCCCCACAGGTTGACATGTTTGAATATTTTGTCTCCATCACACTTTGGGGAGATCATGGAAGTTTTAGGGCCTGGGGGGCTTTCTGACACATGTAAGCCATGAGGGACAATCCTTTGAAGGTTATACTTATTTCCAGGCCTGACTAGTTCTTTTCTTTCGGGTCTAACTATGTGTGACCACCTTCCCCGACCACAGACAATGTCATTTCTGCCACCACACCTTCCCCTCAAGGATGAGGCAAAATCCCTCTATAACAGAGTCAAAATTCATCCTTTCTCCCTGAAGTTTCTTAAGAGCTTTGCCCCAGCAGTGAGAAAAGCAACTTAATTCACACAGAGATACACTGGCTGTACCTCCCTCTACAGGCAGTGGGTGAGAGGCTCTGATACGAAGGGCTCAGCAGCCATCCTTGTCAACCTGAAAAAGGCATCATGGGAAGTGTTGGTGAGGATGTGGACAGATGGGAGCCCTTTCCATTGTGATGGAGAATGTAAAGAGGTACAACCCCTCTGGAAAGCAATATGGCTTTTCCTCTGAGTACAGCATCTGTGGTTATCAGATGACCTACCCACTCCATTACTGATACACAGACAAGAGAAATGAGAACACAGACAACCTGCACAGGAAAATTAACAACACGGTGTTATTCCTGAAGCCCAACTTGGGAACCACCCAAACACCTGACTATCAATACATAGACAAACAGCATGTGGCACACCCATGCAATGTACACACAGCCATAAAATAGAATGAAGGATTAACCTTAAGTAAAAGAAACCAGATGCACAAATCCACATGCCTCACAGCTCCCTTACAGGAAGTGCTCAGAAAAAGCAAATTTGCAGAGACAGAAGAAAAAAAAAAAAAAAGAGTGATTGACAGACCCTGGAGAGGCAGAGAGACCAAGGGGGTGACTGCTGATGTGTATGTGTTTAGACATATATTATGATGCAATCCCAGCATTTGGGGGCAGAGCAGAAGTCAGCCTTGTCTTCATAGAAAGTTCTAGGCCAGCCACTACGATGCAGAGAAATTGAGAGCTTGTTGTTGTGAAGGGTTCTATTGCTGTGATGAAACACCATGACCGAAAGCAGCTTGGGGAGGAAAGGGTTTCTTCACTCACAGTTCCGTATAACAGCTCATCATCAAAAGCAGTGAGGACAGAAACTTAAGCAGGGCAGGAGCCTGGAGGCAGGAGCTGATGGAGGAGTGCTGCTTACTGGCTTGCTCAGCCTGTCTTCTTAAAGAACCCAGGACCACTAGTCCAAGGATGGCACCACCTACAAGGGCTCTGCCCTTTCCTATAAATCGCTAATTAAGAAAATACTGTACAGACTTGCCTACTGCCTGAACTTCTGGAGGCACTTCCTTAACTAAAGCTCCCTCTTCTCAAATGACTTCAGCGTGTGTCAAATTAGCAGAAAGCTGTTCTACACAGAGTCATTGTCTCAAAGCATTGGAGGAGATAGGTGGGTTGTGGTATTAGTCAAAGAACTAAAAAAAAAATTACATACTATAAACAAGCGAATTGTATGGGAGGGTTGTCTTAGTCAGTGTTCTATTGCTATGAAAAGACACCGACCAAGGAACTCTTATAAAAGAAAGCACTTAATTGGGGCTTGCTTACAGTTTCAGAGGTTTAGTCCATCGTCGTCATGGTGGGAAGCTTGGCAGCAGGCAGGCATGGTGCTGGAGAAGGAGCTGAAAGTTCTCTATCCAGAATTGCAGAGAGCAAGAAGAGACGGAGCCACTGGGCCTGGCCTGGGCTTTTGAAACTCAAAGCCTACCCAGTGTCACACCTACTGCAACAAGGCTACAACTCTTAATTCTTCTCAAGCAGTACCACTCCTTGATGACTAAGGATTTAAATATATGGACCTATGGGAGGGGGCATTCCTATTTAAACCACCACTGAGTGAATTTTATTCTCATAACTTTAAGCTTTTATTTACTTATTTTTCTTTTCCGGTGCTAAGCTAGTTTATGATTTGTGGGGATGCTCTGCACTTGAGCACCAGGGCTCTCCTTCAGTGAGGGCTTCACACAGTGCCATCTCTCCAGAGAGGCTAGTGTGCAGGGCACAGGGAGGGTAACTGTAGTGGGAGCCGAACAGACAGCGTGACATCACTTGGGGTCCTGATCAACACCAACAATAAAGTTGCAATGCTCACGTGTGGGTATCCTTGATGTGTGGGGACGAGAAGAACACTTTCTCCTGTGCTCTTCCTCTACCCCACGGTCCAGCCAGTTAGGAGTCCTTCCTGCAGAGGCTTCCAACTGAGGCACATTCTCGGAATTTGCTGCACTAGGAGGCTGACTGTTGGTACGGGAATGAAGATGAGGAGGGTGGGGAGATGGATTTCATACAACCCTATGCTACTTCCAATCAGAGCTTAACCCTCCTATATCCCTTTCAATTCAGCAATGGGACCCTAGTCTACAACTAAGTCCCCCAGTTCTATATGTGAGCTTGTGTGTGGAGGCATGCACAAGTGCATACTCAACAGCTTTTAATGCCTGAGGTTGAGCTGTGAGGAAACATTTATTTTAATCATTCAGTCAATACAGTCATCCCATAGGTATCCCCAGAGGATCAGTTCCAGGTCCCTACTTGATACCCAAATCCATACATGCTTATCTTGTTTATAAATGGCACAGTATTATTCAGAACCTACAAAAAGCCTCCTGCATACTTTAAATTATCTCTAGGTTGTCATGTGAAGTGTTTTATCTAAATTGTTCTATTAGCGATAAAAACTTGGGAGTCAAACATCATGGTAAAAATATCCAAGAAACAGTGGAGAAGGACCAGCGGTGCTTCTCTCTACACTTCCCAGATCAAAGAACTCCAGATCTCCAATTCCCTCCCTTCTCTTTCCTGAGCATCTTCTCTATCCATATTCCTGGCTTCTCTATGGCTAATTCTGGTCATCTAATTGCTGACTCCACCCCCTGATTCAAGGTTAACTCTATTAACAGTCTCAAAGTGTTACATGTGGTCAAATATCCCACAACAGTAATGCTTAATACAGATGCTGTGTAATAATTGCTGTGCTATATGGCTCATATGAACAATGATAAGAATAAAGTCCTGTTAGGCATGGTGACACAAGCCTTTGATACCAGTACTTGGGAGACAGAGGTAGGTGGGTATCTGTGAGTTCCAGGCCAGCTTGGTCTACATAGGACAGACAGAGCTACATACAAAGACCCTATCTTGAAAAAAAGAACATAAATCAATAATAAAACAGTACATATTTGATACAATTTAAAAAAATTTT
>PVIH01001178.1:117656-255376 GCA_004025045.1 Sigmodon hispidus
AAAAAAAAAAAAAAAAAAAAAAAAAAAAAAAAAAAAAAAAAAAAAAAAAAAAAAAAAAAAAAAAAAAAAAAAAAAAAAAAAAAAAAAAAAAAAAAAAATTTTAAACCATTTTTGCATCTGAGGTTGACTGACTCTGTGGATAAAGATCTGGAATCCACAGATGGCCAACCCACGTCAGCCCTGCACAGGTCAGCAGAGTGGGCTGTGCCAGGCAGAACTCCCCCACCTGGATCTGAACCAGAGAAGAACTGGAGACTTCTTCATTTTTCACTCTCTACTGCCAGGCTGCCTTGGGCTGGAGAAGCTGTGGGTCTACAGGGAGAAGGGAGAAAGAAGAGGGAAGAGTCTGCTCTAAGTATGCTACAAAGCTTCCCCACTTGCGCTATCCCTGGGGGTTCTCATTAGCAGTAGGCTATGGCTCCCAAAAGTCAGGTCAAAGTCCAGCCCAATGGAGCAGAAAATACAGCGGAAGGCTGGAAAGGGTAATGTTAGGTCTTCCTGGGTTAAGCTAGCCTTCTGGGTAGGGTGCAGCAAAATGCAAGTCACTGTGAGTTAGGCACCTGCCACCTAGCAGCAGGAATGCCTGCCCAGCTCAGGCAGAGCCTACCTGAGTCACAGCTTGGCACAGACCCAGCTGCAGAGCCTCTTGCTTCTCTACAGGTCACAGCTGGAACGCCTTAAAGCCATGCCAGGGCACACTTGAGTTGGTACTAGTGATCTCTCTGTGTTCAGGAAGACTTTTTTCAGATCATAACCAATACAACGGACATCCTCTCGTCACATGTAAAGCAGCCTGCTCCAGCGGGAGGAAGCATCAAGCTTTGCTTCTCCCTGAGAACTACACACATGAGATTTATAGAGATACACACATGCGATAAGACATCTTGGCTCAGCTTTGTTTTCACATTTGCTTGGCTCAACATCTCGTAAATACTCTCCTCTCCATCCCCACCCTCCATTCCCAGTGCTTATATAACACACAGAAAATGAAAACATGTGACACGTGGAGAATTGTAAGGAGTCTGGCAGGACTGGAGAAATGGTTCAGAGGCTGGAGAGATGGCTTAGTAGTTAAGAGCACTGGCTGCTCTTACAGAGAACCAAGGTTCAATTCTCAGCATCTACATGGTGGCTCACAGATGTCTCTAATTCCAGTTTCCAGGGGATCTGATGTCTTCTCCTTACCTCTACAGGCACCAAATACACATGTGGTAGACAGATATACATGCAGGCAAAACATTTATACACAAAAAATAAAAATAAAAAGAGTCTGGCGAGGGTATCTTGTTTTCACGATGGTCTGGGAATACCTCTGTGGACACTGCGGATGTGTGGTTTAAGACAGTGTTTCCCTGGTGTCCACATGCCCTTGGAGGGGCTATTACAAGCTCACCTCTTCTTTTCTCTTCTGTTTTCTGGCCACCATGATGTGAGCAGACGCTTCTGCCACATGTTACCTGCATGCTGTGCAGCCACTGGCCCAAAGCAACAGGGACTGGAACCTCAGAGGGAGAGCACCAACCAAAGCCAAGTCTCTTTACAAGTGGATTTACCCCAGATTACTTCTGAGAGTATCAACAGCCTGATGTGCACCGTTGGTAACAGTGGTCACCTGACCTGCACAGTTACTAACACCAAGGCTCCACTGATACAAGACAGTGGTGCTCTCATATGCACTTTTCTACACTCCCACTCTGGAGTGTGGCGACAGTTGTTCCAAGAACATCAGATGATGGGAATGCACCGCTTCTATTAGTATCAACCACGTGTAATGCATATTGTGTGTCCAACTCATGAAAGACCAGTTCGCAAAGGTTCTACCAAAGGCCTTGAACTTACTGAAGATGTTATGCTTACATAAGAGTTTCTTGGGAGTGTTTTCATTTTTAATTCTCCGGGGGGTGTTGCCGGATGCCATCCCATCAAGGCTGACCCTGAGAGACCGTGGCTTTGACAATAAGCTGATGGGGTGTGTTGTCCTGTGTGACAGTCTGGGTGGGGTTTTCTCACACATGCTGTCAATTTGCATCTGTCAGTACTGTCCCTGCCTTCATGCCCTCTGCTGGCCTCACTCTCTTGTGTGAGGAGGCTTTGTGGTGTTTTCTGTGATAAACATTTATATAGCCAAACACTCTTTTTTTTTGGTTCCAGTTTGTTTAGGTTAGGAGAGACCCCTCCCACCCCACCCCCCACCCCACCCCCGCTCCTAATTGTTCCTCCAATTCTCTGGTTTTCCTAAAAGATTTTGGCTTCTCTGCTGTGTATTTTGAATTCATCAGGAGTTTACCTCACTTATGAAGTGACTGGAAATCCAGGTTCCTTCTCTGTAAACTTGCCATAGTCATTAATGGCAAATAACACCACCTCCCCTGACTACAGCCTTTCTGTATGGCAGGGACGGCTCTGAGCACTTTGCAGGTTTTAATGGATTCAATCTTCACAACAGATATGAACATTATATACATGGGGGGGGGAGGTCTGGCACGGGGAAGCTGTAATTGGCTGAAGGTCACACACCCAAGGGATTCCACCTCAGTGTCCCCTTTCAGAGGTTCTGCTAAACTCATTTCCTCCACGGCTTCAAACTGGTTGCCAGAATGTTGAGTGTATTTCCTCTAAAGTCCTTTTGCTATCTTCTGGGTCTGTACTTGTGTCTCATTTCTCATACCTTAGATTCTATGTTAGTTTCATCCCTTTGCCTTTGCCATAGAAAGAGTTTTGCATCAAGGGCTCAGGCTTCTTGCATAGAGTGGCAGCTGTTCTCCAGATCAATGTGAGTGTAAATGCAGACTGACTTTCGGGCTCTTTTGTTTTTGTTTTGATCCTTCTGGGTTCCTTCTCCTCTCCTTTGACACTTAACCCACATCAGTTCTTCCAATTTTTTCCTTCTTATTCCATTATAAAAGGAATCTAATTCTTAGTTTTCCACTGAACATAGCTTTGCTACATCCCAGAATAAAAAGTTCTTATTTTAATTGTTTTCCTAGTCTTTTTCAAATTTTTAACATTTGTGTGTATATGTAGGAGGGAGATTTGAGAGGGGTGGCTATACTCGTGCCATGGTGTGTGTGTGTGTGTGTGTGTGTGTGTGTGTACATGCCAAAGGACAACTGGTGGGATCTGGAAGTTGAGGCAGTTTATTAATTAATAAAATGTAATTTAAAAAATAATATAGAGATTGCTTTTCTCTATGTTATTAAACAAGTTTAACAAGGCGGACCCCTTCACTAGGCCTGGGAAAGTGTCCCGTGGGTGATCTTTTGATATGGGGCCCAAAACTCCACTTTCCAATCATGCTCACCCCACAAAGCTCTGTGTCTGTTCTCATCCTGCCATCTTAAGTCTCCTCTCAGACTGTGGCTTTTAGCGTGTTAGCAAGGCTAGGGAAACGGCACACTGTGTTAGTGACTGTTTTCTGCACCTGTTCATACCATCAGAGACAGCCCCTTATTGGGTCAGGGATCAGGCAGATCACTCTGGGTTTGCCTCCTGGGTTTGGTTTTAATCATGCATTTCTCTCGTCAGTGGTTTCTTGGCAACTCCACAGAGTATTTGAAGGCTGAGCTGGCTTGCTGTGCTTCCATCTACATGTGTATTGTCTTCATCTCACAGCCCTAAAGAAGTCCACATTTCAACAGAACTTCCTAGTGTATGTGCAAACCCCATGAGATTGAGGGTGAGTTAGGACTTCTCAGGTGTTGACCAGGGTCAGTGTAAAAGCTGCTTCTATATATGCTAGTTTTGTTGTTGTTGTTTTAAATTTAACTATTTTATTTTATGTTTAATCCAGACCAGTAAATCATTTAATGACAAGGTCCTGAGAGAAAAGACCAGGTGACCAGAAGATAAGGAGACAGATAAGTTTGGGATCAGGAAGTGTTGCACAAGCTATGTCTTATGCCAAGCAAGCTTATTAAGGAGTCCAGCATTTTACATACTATTTCCGGAGGAGAGATGGGACAGCGTCAGCAGAAACTACCATATAATGGAACAAAGCCAGCAGGAGGCTAATCAGACAATGATGAACAAAGAGAATGACTATAGGGTAAAAGAGCCAGCCAAAAAACACACTCTGACCCCGACCAACTCAGCTGGAAAAACAACCAATCCTTGAGCACAAAATCCAGCCAATCTCTGAGTTTATCCAAACTCAGGGATTGAAATGTAATCAGTTCCTACCCTGAAAAACTTCACCCTGGAAAAACTCCACCCCTAAGAAGCCCTAAGTCTATATAAGCCCTGTACTTGTCCAGTTGGGAGCTACTTTTTCTACCCTGGCAGAGACAGCCACCTTCCTGAATTCTTCCCCCTATACACACACTCCCAATAAATCTCTAGAAGGAGGTTTGGGTAAAGAGCTTTCTCTGGAGAGGACCAAAGTGTAGCAGAACAGAGCAGACTAACACTTCTGCTGGGGGACCTTCCCCTAGCAGAGCAGAGTTGTTACACTCCGAGGGACCTGAGCAGAACTGTGACAACTAAGCGGGTGAAACCCTCCCCTGCCAGAGCAGAACTGTTACATTGGGGAAATCTTTCCCTGGAGCAGCACTGTAAGCTGCTATGATGATGGTAACTTTGTGGTACTCCTTGGCTCCCCACTGCCAGGATCCTTTTCCATCCAAGGGGCAATGTTTACTGGGAAGTCAAGGTATCTCAGCATAGCTGAGACACAGAACAAGCAGACAGCCACTTAGAAATGACCAGTACTTAGTGGCACTGGTCCCATACACATGTTGCCCGCACCACATAGACCTTATGTGACTGGTTGAGAACATGAGGCCCATCTATGCCACCCAGAGTCCACTTGCATCTGTCCTGTGAAGAAGGATCATGTTGATAAGTTTTCTATAAGCCAGATCAAGCTGATAAAAGTATAATATCAGATATATTTGGGCCAAGCACTCCTAGGCTCTCCGGCCCCCAGAGCTGAGGCAGGAAAAAGGGGCAGGGAAAAATCACATGGCAGATCTGAAGGCGGGGATTTAGATATCGTGTAGGCACAGGGCAGGGTGGGATGGTGAGGTCCTCCAGAAGCTGTGTTTGTGCCCCATCATGGTGGGTGGGGTCTTGAGCAGCTAGCAGCCTCAGGGGAGGAGCTGTTGCCATCCTGAGAATGTGGAACTGAGCTTTATTATTATTATTATTATTATTATTATTTTTGCAGTTCTCTGAGAGGGCAGAGTTTTGGAAAGAGAAAACTGAGACTGAGCTGGAGATTCCAGCCAAATACATGTCCTTCTGACGTGTCTTCCCATAAAATTCCACCCAGTATGGAGGGAACCTTGTTGCATTCACGCTAAAGGATGAATTTTCACTGTGATCCCCAGCGGGGAGCCAAGGCCTAGAGAGGTGTAAGGACAATTCCCAGGGCACAGGGCATGAGCAGAGTCCAAAGAAGAAATTAGAGACTGAGTAGGTCAGGAGTCAGTTATCTAAAATGTAGATTGCTTTAAAAATAGAGTTCATAGATCTTAGGGACCTTGGCAATCCTTCCCATGTAAGACACTACAGATAAATACATGCACACCCACACACATCACATACACACACTCACACACATCACACACATGTACATGAAGGGGTTAAACTTTCCCATTCCCACAACTGAAGTTAGGTTTCAGTTCTCTGGGAAGGGTAAAAACAGGTGTCTTTGCCCACAAAGGGTCATTTACCCACAACACCCTGCATTCAAGGATAAGGGAAGGACTAACACAGGGCCTATGTCAGCCTTCCAGTGTCCCAAGGGCAATTCCTGCAGCCAGATTCTGAGTCACATCCAGACTTGCACAAGCAGGTCCAAAATGATAAGACTAAACCTCAGCCAATTAAAAGTAAACTAGTGTAACTGCTGCTTGCTTAACTAATTAGGAGATAACCTAACTATTCCCAAAATTCTTCTGGGTATGCTTAAAAGAAGCTTGCATGCTCCCCTTGGGAGTCATCACCATTTTGGACAGGCGAATGACTCTGCATTCATGTTGGAATATTAATAAATGCTCTTTGCTCTTACATACTATTTGAGTCTGGGGTCTTACTTCAACGTTTCCTCAGACCCAGAATAGACTGCACACTGACACCCCAGCTGTAGGCTGAGGCTGACTCAGAGGAACACTGAACTCTGGAAGATAAGGAAAAATGTAAGTGGCCAGAAGCAGCTCCCCAGTCTTGAGGAACCATGACCAAGGGCCAAGAAGGAATGAGACAGAGATGCTAGGATTTCAGGTCTCAGGGTTCTCAGGGCAGTGGGTATTCCTCCTGGTGTAGACTACCCCCATGGTAGCCAGGAGGGGACAGATCCTAGCATCCAGTGATCACCAATCACCTTCAGCTCAGACAAGCCTAGAGTGGACACAGATAAGGTCTCAGTCACTGTGAGTTTATTAAGTTGCTGTTGCCTCTGGTGGCTTGATGCACTGAGAGACTTGAAAACTTCTCCGGGGGACATGGTAGACTCAGAATGAGGGGAGGGCAGAGGATGGTGAAGCCCCGAGCATGCTCAGAGAGAATGACAACCCCTTTATTGAAACCTCAAGGTCTCATGTGGAACTGGGGTCAGGTCATTGCCTTGGTTGCAGTAAAAAGGTTCTGAGAGTGAACTGGACCGGGGGCTTAGCAAAGGGACAATCTTGGATTCTCCCAGTGTTCCTGTTCTAATTCTTTGTCCCTTAAGCACTTGGTGGGCTGAGACCTTGAAGCCCCTCAGAAAAGACCTGTTCTGTGGCATTTTCCCTCCAAGAGTATGTGTGTCAGCACTGACTACCAGTATCCTAACCCCTGCAAGCCCAGCATCAGACAAACCCATTTATCTGCTGGCCCCTTTCTCATGCTTTCCTAAAAATTTAGGACTGCTACAGGCATGGTGAGGAAACATAGGTTCCTTCTCATCCCAGTTTGGCCAAACTGTAAATAATTCAATTTTTTTTTTTACCAGTCTCTTTCCTAGTTTCTTTTGGACTAGAAGAAAATTATGAAAATTGCCTTTAATCTGAGTGATCACAGATGATTTTGGTGAGGTAGCCAGGGGCCAGAACCCCTGAACTTTGGATGATATGGTCCCTCTTGGTTTCTACCAGGGAACCATCATCTTTTGGAGAAAGGAATTGGAAATACTACCCACTGTGAATTAGTTCCACAGATGAAATACTTGGGAAAGTCCTAGCTACTGCCAGGACTTCCCATGTACACGACCTTTTACTGTTCTAGTTGTTGGTGTGAACGGGGGAGCCGGGCCTAAAAATGAGGCAGACTAAAATCTCATACAAGAGCCAACTTTATTCAGAGCATCAGACAATTTATGTTCTGAGGGTTTTCTGGAGACTAAACATGGTCATGAGCAAAGTTCACATAAGTTTAGGCCATATACAGTCACAAAGACAACAGTGTGTAACTGTTGTGCCCAGAGTCCAGACCCCCCAAAAGACTAAGAGACCAGGTCCAATGCAACAGCAAAGAGTCTATTTATTACTCAAACTTGAGTCAGTTCCATCCTTCCGATGCATCGGTGGAGGAGTGACCCAGAGCAGCACAAAGCAAGGGTTTGGTTTTTTTTTTTTTGGGTCAGCTCTAGGGGCTTCAGGACTGTGATTACAGTCCTGGGATTGGTCCAGGCTCAAGCTAGGAGTACTTGACATGAATTCATTGGCTACTCTGAATTCTAGATGTTTCAACATTTAGAAGTGGTCATTAATGTTACCTATATCAGCAGATCAGCAGATGTGTACCTGGAGACAAATCTGTTCTATTGTTAATGCAGCAGATCAGCAGATGTGTACCTGGAGACAAATCTGTTCTATTGTTAATGTCCCCTTCCCAGGAAGGGAATGTTTGGAATATCAGGTATTTCCCCTTAGGTGCTGGCTCCTCCCTGGGTGCTATCCACTCACGGGCCCTTTCTGGAACCACCAGGTACTGCTAGCAAGAGAATGCTGTCTGGCTGGCTGGCTTTCATTAAGCCTGTCATGGCAGCTGTGAGGTCAAGCTGCTCTGAACCCCACATTATCTGAAGCAAACCCATTTCTATTTACTATCACTGGGAGGAGTACAAACGCACATTCCAAGAACAGCCCATGTTATGGAGGAACAGAGGTCACAAGACTTGTTTGCTTGGAGTTCACAAGCTCTCAGAAATTTCCCCACACCAGCTCCTCATGTTCTGACAACCACCTGTGGCACTACCTACCTGTAGAGCACATACTGATGACCTGAGACAGGGAAAAAGCTGTGGGTTTTGGTTCTGCCTTACTTGTAAACAGCATTCTGGCTGTTTGGTTTTATGATTCAGAAAGTTTGCTGGTGAACTGTTTCTCACAGTCAAGACTTCAGTTTCTTTTGTGCTCTTGGTGCCAATTTGTGAAGAAATCTTGAAAAGAGGCCAAATGGAATTGGCAGAGGTGAGGCCAGATTAGAGACTCGACAGTGTAGCACCAACCCTGAGGAGGAACAGGACCGCCCATCTAAGAGGACCTCTCAGAGTAGAAGAGTCCAGAAGAGCCGCAACAACCAGGCCACAGAGCGCTGCTCTCGGCCTCCGTCTATTGTTAACTATGTTGTTCTATTACCAGTAAAGATTCAAGAGCAAGATATTGGGATGAGAATCTGCTAAATCAGAAAAGCCAAGAAACAACCAACTGGCCTTCCTTTTTGGCCAGAAACCAGCAAGGGAGCATCTCTCCTCCCATCCCAAGCCAAAAAGCACCTCATATCTCTAAGCCCCTCCCTACTCCTTCCTGTGTGTCTCTCTGTACTCCAGACTCCTCCATATTCTCTATGGTCAATTCCTGCCAACCCTTTGCTGACTCCGCCCCTGGTACAAGGTTAATTTTATTAACACAAGATCATCAAATATACCACAACATTGTCAAAGAAGCTTCTGCTTGCAGTGGAGCAGCAGTTGGCAGATAGACTCAGAACTGGTGCAAGTCTGACACTAAGTGACTGTTGAGTACTTCCCTCCAGGGCTCAGTAGATATCAGCGAAAGAACGCAAAGAACTTAGGAGGCACGGGATGTGGAGGAGTGCTGTGAAATGCTGCTTTCTAGGCATGGTGTGGCTGATGCTCTCACTCATGAACTCACAGGAGCAGTGGCCTCCTGCACAGGATCTGCACAAGCCTAGGCCATCAAAATTCAATGACAGAATCTAAGGAGATGAATGAGGCCTCACCTGTTAGGTTTTGATATCAATCACCTTTTCCAGGCGTGGCTGGTGAATGGCGATGGTTGGAGAGAGGCCTCGTGCCCCCACGTGCATGCGCAGTGGGAAGCAGCCGGCGGTGGCAGCACAGCAGGAGATGCTTAGAGGGTCTACGTGGAAAGAATTTATTATTATGAAGAGAGGGAAAAGAGATACATGGAGGGGAGAGAGAGAGGAAGAGAGAGAAAGAGGAAGAGTAGGAAGAAGAAGAAGAGAAGAAGAGAGGTCAAGGTGGAGAAAGGAGAGAGAGAGAGAGAGAGAGAGAGAGAGAGAGAGAGAGAGAGAGCAATCCTTAAATGGAGCCTGACATCAGAACTCAGAGTGGGGCCAGGTGTAGCTTCAGGAGCTAAGACAGAATCCTAACACCCTCAGCCTCCAAAAGAGCTACAGGCAACTGATGTTTATTGGGAGGGGGAATTTTATTCCTTAATGGTGTCACCACTGGTAAATTGCCCTTGCTCAAACAGATAATCCCACCCCCATGCTCATGCACGTGAACTTGGTTAAATATAGTGAGACACACATACACACACACACACACACACACACACACAAGCATGAGAGGAGGAAGGGACTTTTCTGGAAGATGAAATCAGAAAATAAGAAGAAAGAGAAAAAAAGGTTAATGTGATCAAAATACTATATACATGTGTGTCAATATATGCATATGGAAATGGTCAAAGAATAAAAAGGTTTTTTTTTAAGTCTTGAGAAAAATCAGGTACATTTATAATGCTTGTCATTTGCTGAGTAATTGTTTATGTGACAAGAAAGTGTGTTTTGCTTAGCAAAGGATTTGCTTTGTTTGCATTTCTGAGTGGCCTGGTTTGTAGTCATGGCTTTAGATAGTTGATGTAATCTTGATCTCCCTTTTTGGTTCATGACAGCCCTTTAGACTCTTCTTGGTGTGGAGGGGAGACCATTAATGAGAGACCATAAATTGGGCTGGCCTCCCTCTGGGTAATCCTTCCAAGTGGGTCCAGGAATCCCATTCTGCTAGCTTCTGAATCCATAGCCTGACGTCACAACAAAGTTTGCCAATCTAGGGAAAGAGAGAGATTCCCTTCTGAGAACAAGAGGCCCACAGAACACCAAACATACCGATTCAGAAAACAAGCCATCAAGAGTGCGTTACAGTTGTAGACACACACACACACTGGACATAGCCGCACCCATTCTCACAAAACAAACATGAGATATGAGTCATGATACAGTTAGAGTGGTGACTTCCATATCACAACCTTAGCTAAATAGATCATCATAACAAAAAAGAAACAGAAATGCTGGAGTTAAATGGCATCATAGATCAAATGGGCCTAACTGTCATCTATAGAGCATTTTACCCTAAAATAAAGAATACACATTATTTTCAATAGCCCATGGAATGCTATGGAATCAAGCTAGAAATCAACAGTGAAAGAAAGTGTACAGAAAGTACACTCACATACGGAAATTAAATAATGCACTATTGAATAGTGAATGGTTTATGGAAGAAATCAAAAAAGTTATAAATTTTTCTAGAATGGAAATAAAAACATGACATATTCAAACTTGCAGGATACAGAGAAGTAGTCTTAAAGGAAGTTCATATCTGTAAGTGCCTACATTAAAAAAATTGAGATATCTAAAATGAATAATTTAATGGAACACATAATCACATAAATGGCGGAAGTCACATGAGCATCTCAATAGATGAAGAAAAGACTTTTAACAAAATCTAATACTTGTCACAAGGAACACACACCAGCACAATGAAAGCTTTGTGCAATAAGCCAACAGCCAGCATTATAGTAAGTGGGGAAATTACAACCATTTAGATAACAACCAGGAGCAAAGGTGTCTACTTGCTCCACCGTTAAGATAATCCTTGAGCAGTCTTAGCTAAAGCAATAAGAAAAAGAAATAAGGGGATCCAAACATGAAAGGAAGGCATCCAAGCATTCTTATTTATAATGTATGGGGTTGATGCAATCTCCATCAATGTTTCAATGACATTCTTCACAGAAATAGAAAAAAAATCATAGAGTTCATTTGTAATTTTACCTGGGATAGCCTAAGTCGTCCTAAGCAATAAGGATGTTGGAATCATCCATCACCTACTGGATTTCAAGTTAGACTACAGAGCCTCAGAAATACAAAGTAGTACTGGCATAAATCTGACATGACACACAGAAAGACTGGACTAGAAGACACAGACATAGGCACACACAGTCACAGTCACCTGCCTTTTATTAAAGATACCCAAAAGACACATTGGAGAAAAGACAACCTCTTCAACAAATGGTGCTGGATAAACCAGATGTCCACATGTAGAAGAATGAAACTGATCCCTATTTCTCAACCAACACAAAAACAAACAAACAACCAAGCCAGTGGCTGGAGAGACTTGGTGGGTAAGGGCACTGGCTGCCCTGGCTGCTCTAGGTTCAATTCCCAGCACCCTCATGGCAGCTCACAACCATCTGTAACTCCTGTTCCAGGGGATCTAACTTTCTCCTGGCCTCCACAGGCACGAGGCACTCAAGTCTTGTACAGACATATATTCAGGCAAAGCACCCATACTCATAAAATAAAATTAAAAGAACTAACACAGTAGAGTGAATGATAGAATTGCTTCTTTGAAAAGATAAACTGATCAACAAACTCTTACCTAAATAAAACAAAAGAAAGAAAATACCTAATTTAATAAAATTAGAAAGATAAAGGAAGACAATACAATAGATTCAAGTGAAATTTGGAAAATCATGACATACTTTTAAAACCTATATTCTACTCAACTGAAAAATCTAAAATAAATGGATAAATATCTATAGATGAATATGACCTTCCAAAGTTGAGACAAGGTAGAATAACTGTTTAGATCTATGGCAAGGGATGAGATTAAGGACTTTGATCCATCTGGAAATGATTCTGTGGTAGAATATAAAATCCTTTGGTGTATGACCAGGAGTGGTATAGTGGGTCACCTGATAGTTCTGGGTTTTTTATCTACTTGAGAAAGCTCCATGCTGGATTCCACAATATCTGTACAAGGCTACATTCCTACAAGCAATGAGGAAGAGTCCTCACTGGAAAGCTCTTGGCTCTGCCTATATCTTGATTTTTTCTTCTCTCCTTCATCCACAAGGATCAAACTCGGGTCACAAGGCTTCTACAACAAGCACCCACCCACTGGGCCATCTCACCAGCTATTTAAAACATTTTCAGTGTCTTAAAAGTTTTGTTGTAGAGATCTTTCACTTTTTTAGTTAGGAGGAATTAGGTATTTTGCCTAATTTCTGTCTCAGTAAATTTGTTTCTATTATACATTGTAGGTGTCAGCAAATTATAAAGCCTACCCCAGACACTTAAAATATTCATCTTTATACGTCTGTTGCTCTAGAGCCACTTCTGGTAACAAATTTGCATTAGTCTGGATTTTTTAGAGGAACAGAACATATAGAATTAATCTCTATATATAGAAAGAAAATTTTTCAGAATGGCTTACAGGCTGTGGTCCAGCTAATCTAACAATGGCTGCTGTGGTGATATATTTTAAATTTAATAAAATCAGCCTGGAATATCAGAAGAAAGATTCACCCACAATAAAGCCAGGCAGAGGTGGCACACATCGTTAGTCCCAGTACTTGGGAGGAAGAGGCAGGAGGATCTCTGTGAGTTCAAGCCCAGCCTGGTCTATAAAGCAAGTTCCAGAACAGCCAGGACTGTTACACAGAGAACTCTGTCTCAAAAAAACAAAACAAACAAACAAAGGTGATAGAGATGGCTCTGTCCTCTGATATTCCAGGCTGATTTTATTAAATGTAAACTATATCACCACAGGCTGCCTATGAACAGAAGGTCCAAGAATCCAGTAGTTGTTCAATCTACAAGGCTGGACCACAAGGCTGGATGTCTCAGATGGTCTTGAGTATATGCCAGAATCCCTAAGAAGTCGGCTCTAATTGCAGTGAAGAAATGGACTTGCTATCGAGGATGAGAACAAACAGGCAAAGAGCTTCCTTCTTTCATGTCCTTTATACAGGCTGCCGGGAGAAGGTGTGGCCCAGATTAAAGGTAGATCTTCTGCCCTCAAAAGATCTGAATTAAAGGCTTATCTTCTCATCTCAAAGATCTGAATTAGTAAAAGTGAGTCTTCCCACTACAAATGATTTAATTAAGAAAAAATCCCTCACAGGTGTGCCCGAGCATTTGGGTTTTAGTTAATTCCAGATGTAGTCAAGTTGACAGCCAAGAACAGCCATCAAATATATGAAAGCTGCTGACTTTAGTAAGTTGATTTGTATGCTGCACCTTTACTGAAGGTGTTCATTAAATCTAAGAATCTTCTGATGTAGGTTCTTCTAAACATGGAATGACAGCATCTCTAATGAAGGATAATTTGGCTTCTTGTAGCCTTTACTTTCTTTATAGCTTTCTGTTGTTTCCGTGTTCTAAGGCTGTAGGTTCTGAATGAGAGTGAAGGCAGATGCCCTTGTCTACTCCAGGTTTTAGAGAAAATGTTCTTAGTGTTCCTTCATTTTATATGTTGGATATAAATTTGTCATATATAACCTTTATTATTTTTAGATTTATTCCATCTTTTCTTAATTTATCCAGAAATGTTATCATTTAAGGCATGTTGAACTTTGCTGAATACTTTTTCTATATCTTTTGATCATTTTTATAGTGTGTCATCTTTTGAATCAACACTAGGATGAGGTCCACTTGGTCATGATGTGTGATCTTAATGCAATGCAAGTATTTTGTTGAGAATTTTTCCATCTATGTTTGATGTGGGATGCCTCTCTGTATGTTATGAATTTTCACTGAATAATAGAGGAACTGTTTTGACCTATGGCTCAGGCATATTGCTAGGTAGCTTTTACTTTTTAACTCATTTCTATTAATCTATCTTGCCTTATGCTTACTCAGAAGCAGCTCACAGCAACTCTGTCTGACTCCTTCCTTCTTCCCCTTTATCCATGCTCAGATTTCCCACCTGCTTCTTCTTCTTCTTCTTCTTTTTTTTTTTTTAAGTATAAGCCCCATTTTATTTTTCCAAGGTGTTTTTTTTTCTTCTGTCTTTATATAGCCACCGCTTTACATGGGCTTTGGTGGAGGTCGTGGTGCAGCACCAGCAGGTCTATATCGTGGTGGGGGTGTTCGGTCCTTGCGGGCTTCACGAGACCGATTCCTGACGACTTTGCTATAAATAGCACAACTCACACAGTAATGAAGCTTGACATAGAGTTTGGGAAGCACATAAGCGTCGAAGACACTTGCTTCAGATATGTCTCTGACAACAGCGGCCTCTACAATATTCCGGATGACGAACTTCTTTATGGCCTTGTCCTTGGGCACGCACCAGGCGCAGTTCGTGCAGCGAATTGGCTGCACATGGCCACGGCCCTTTTTGGCATGGCCGTTGTTTCTTCTTCTTTTGGACATCTTGGAGCCAAGACCCAAAAGAGCTCCCACCTGCTTCTAAGATGCCTTGCCATAGGCCAAATTTATTGAATATTTAATTTTTAATAAATTAAGTAAAATATTGTTTCCTTCTCGGGTCTCTGAGGGAGTTGAAGATGAGATAGTTATAGTTTTCTAGTGATGGTTTTAGAAAAGAAAACTCACTTAGAGGTTAAAGTGTATAAGTTTGAGAGATATCAAAAGATAGTTTTCAGTTAGTAATACAAGTTAGATAGAAAGTGAATTAGGCACAATCCTTTGAACTCACCAAAATAGGACAAATAATGGAATTTTTATGCATTTGTCAATTGTTAATAGACTGGACATTACTCATGTAATTATTATTTGTATATATTATATAATTATTGTAATATTGTACATGGTTTTTCTTATGTTAGTTATAACCTTCTTTTTAATTTTGACAGAAAAGGGGATATGTAGTGATGTATTTTATATTTAATAAAATCAGTCTGGAATATCAGAGAACAGAATCACTACAGTCAAACCATGAGGGTCAGAGAGTGGTAATTCACACCTTTAATCCTAGGAAGGGAATGATGGAGTGGGCCTTTAATTCCATCACTCAAGAGACAGAGACATTGTGAGCTGTTGCCAAGAAGGAAGATGTAAAGTAATTTAGGTAAGCCATAGTCCACATGACAAGATAGATTAATAAAAACAAGTTAAAAAAGCAAAAGCTAGCTAGCAATACACATGAGACATAGGCCAAGCAGCATGTAATTAATATAAGACCTTGTGTGATTATTTGGAGCTAAGCAGCAGTGGAACTGCAAGCAGGTCTAAACCTTGGGGCCAGGCTGGAAGGGCTGAGCCAGAAACTCTCACTACATACGTTTATCAGAGAAGTTGGCCTGTGGTTTTCTTCTTTTGTTCCTTCTTTATCTAGTTTACGTTTCAGGACAGTACTGACTTCATGGAACAAATCTGGCAGTGTTCCTTCCTCATGGAGTCGTTTAAGAAGGGACTCATATTATATCTTCCTTTACAGTTTAATAAAAATTTACTATTGGATCCATATGGTCCTGGGCTTTTTGGGCTTTTAATTACAGCCTCACTTTTATGGCTTGTAATGAGTCTGCTTAAGTATTTTATGTTTTCTGGCTTTAAACTAGGTAGGTTATGTTTGTTTAGAAATTTGTTTTAGGTGTTCCAGTTTCTTAGACTACTAGTTTTCAAAATATTCCCTAATGATCCTCTAGATTTCAATGGAGTCTGTTGTGACACCTCCTCTTTCTTCTGCAATTTTATTGTTATTATTTTCCTCTTTTTTTCTGTAAGCAAGGGTGAAGTGAGACGTCCAAACTGGACTACTCCATAGGTAGAAAGAAAAGTGAATTGGAGAAATTAATGTCAGACTGCCTCTGGGAATAAAGAACAGCAGGTTGGTAGGAAAGTAAATGGATCTTAAATGACAGCCAGCAAGATGGAGATGAGGGAGGGTGTGAGCTGATGTAGGCTGTTAGGATTAATAGGGACCCAGGTGCCCTTGTCTGAGGTAGTTAAGCCTTTTGGAAAGATAAAGGGAATAGTGGTTTTTCTGGTAAACAGAAATTGGCTTTACAGGATCCCTGAGGAATTCTGAATTTACTTATGCTTACCCAGTCAGAGCCTGAAGTAAAAGTTCCACACATAATATTGATTTGGGGAGATCATGGTCTTCATGAGTTTGATAGAGGCTTTTTATCTTGCCTCAGACAAGCTTTTAGCTTGGGAGGTAGGGTGTTAAATGTTCATGGCCACTAACGGATGGCCTCTGGGCTCTTCCCTTGAAATGTGAGGAATGAAATTCATGGACCAGAAAGGTTGGCTTTTGAAAAGTCTTACCACATATTCACACTGGAAGCTTATGGAAAAGAGAAAATAGAGCTCTTCTTACAGAAGGGTGGAGTCGCCTGTAGTAGGGCACCATTCAGGGACCACATACTGGCATTTATAAGGCTTGGCTAGGTGGTAGCATGGAGTAAGGAGAAACTGGTCAGTCCAGTTGGCCCATTCTCAAGGTGTCCAGGTGCCTCTCAGGTTTCATCACACCCTCAGATCCAGTTTCTAGGAAGGGTGGATCATTTGGAAGAAGAGAGGTGACTACAAACCAGAACTCCTTCCTAACACCCCTGGCCTGGGGAGTCAGGACCAAAACATTTTAAACTCAACACTCTTGACATCTCTGGCCTTCAGTAAGGACAGAGATGCTGACAGAAACAAGGACATCCTAGCTTTCAGTTAGGAGAAACCTTTCCAGGTCTTCTACCCTTTAAACTAGCAGCTGGCCAGTTTCTATATCCTGTTCTAATAACAAAAATCTGTTTGAAACAATACAGCTTTCTTTAAATGTTACTCATGGTAACTCTTATAAACTCTGAATGAC
Source organism: Sigmodon hispidus (assembly GCA_004025045.1). Taxonomy (NCBI): domain Eukaryota; kingdom Metazoa; phylum Chordata; class Mammalia; order Rodentia; family Cricetidae; genus Sigmodon; species Sigmodon hispidus. Next base: position 134,683 of record PVIH01001178.1, read on the forward strand.
CTTATTTTATCAGAATGACTACTTGAAGAGCACTGACACACCAGGATTTTTAAAAAACAATTTCAGTCTTTTTGTCTGATATTCATCTGAGTATCACACAAAAGTTATTAATTTTTATAAATATCTACCTGTTCTTAATAATATTTATAACAAATATACTTATGTTTTTCTTATTGGTTAGCCACTACCATAACAGTGAGAAATATTGTATTTAAAGAATTATTCCTAACTGGTGCATTCTTGTCTAAATTACATAATAATTTTAAAATTATAAAGTTATTTTAACGGACAAATTCTTTTTTTATAATAATCATTCTTTTTTTTTTTACTTTTTTATTTATTTATTTCCCTTGGTGTTTGCCTGGAACTGGAACTACAAACAGTTGTGAGCTGCCATGTGGGTGCTGGGAATCGAACTGGGTCCTCTGGAAGAGCAGAGGGTGCTCTTAACCACTGAGCCATCTCTCCAGCCCTTTAATGGACAAATTCTAAAAGCTCTTGTGCCTGTTGTCTTTAGTTCTCTAGAATTATCCTTCTATATTAAAGAGACATTTAAACTTTTGCTGGATAAAATTGGCCTAATTGGTAAAAATGATACTTTGCTTTTACTTATACTGCAAGTAAAAATGATACTGTGTCTTTACTTTTTAAAAATATATGTGTATATATTATTGTTTTATGTAATTGAGCTTGAAAGTTTGTGTACCACCTGTGTGCCTGGCTTCCATGGGCACCAGAAGAGGGCACTGGATCTCCAGGAACCAGAGTTGCAGGTAGCTGTGAGCCTGGGTCCTCTGCAAGAGCAGCCAGTGCTCTTAACCACTGAGCTGTCTCTCCAGCCTTTTACCTATACTTCTATTATATTTTGATACAACTACTTGCTTTCCCAGAACTCCAACATTGCCTAAATCAAGTCTTAATGTTTACAGAACTATTCCTACATATTACCTGATTGTAACTCTTTTAATTTTTATATTATATACTGTGTTTGGTGATACCCAAAGATTTAAGTTTAATTTTTCAGTTCTAAATTAAAACATGGCTCCCACACCTGCAACCTTTAATTCTCTATAGGATCACTACATGATTGATTGTTTTAATTCTAAGATTTGTGTGTAACTGTTATTTCAGAAACAAAGGGAAAAAAACAGACTGAATCTGAGTACCAAATAATCTCACATGATCCAGGAATTTCTTCCTTAATGGCTTTGATAATGTCTCGCTTGCTCCTGAAAATCCACGTTCCTGACTATTCAGCCTCATCTTTATCAGACCTGGGAATAAACTCCCAGCCACATAAGGCAATATTGCCACACTGAAGAAACATGCTATATGGCCAATGTAATGTGGGTCCCTGAAATGATGATGGTTCCCAAAAAAGCTATATTCATATTATAACTTCAACAGGAGACTTATCTAATCCACCTGACAACTCAGTTTACTCAGATTGCTGTTCTATGATGACATCTGGTGCCCTTTTCTGTATAATGTATACATGCATCTCCCCCTTCCTTCTGTCTCCCTCACGTACCCACTCTAGAATTTCATTTATTCTCCTCAGAGACTATCCTTCCCCTTCATGAGCTGACTAATGGGGATTTGGTACCATCTGGTTACATGTCCCTTCTCCATATCTGACGAGTTCCAAATACAACCTTAAGTGTGGTCATTTAGCCAGGATCCCTAAACTCTGGTTCTGGAATGTAAAAGACCCACTGTGGCTCTTGATCTAACCCAACAAGATATCAGTATCGTCCTAACCACCTACTGCACACATAAGAAATTCTGCCGCTGGTCTTTAGCACAGATGGTAACTGGGTTCGCACCTGGAATCTAGTTACAGTCAAGTCAAGCTCCTCTGGGGTGCCCGGTTTAGAATCTCACGGATCCTATCAAACCACTGACATAGGAAGTGTTAGGGAAAAGACCTGCCAAGTCCATTATAAAACTCATTACCCCACGGTAACAGGTTGCGGGGATAACACGCGGAATTCCTTTGTCATCGAAGTCAGCCGAAGCCTGGAACTCCAGACTCCGGAAGGTCAAGCCAACCTGGATGCACATTTCATAAGCCAACTATCTTCACATTGTAAACAAAAGCTTCAAACACCACATCAGAGCTCCCCAGACCCTCTCCTCACTTGTTGGGCATTGCCTTCAAGGTCTATAAGAGACGGTGAGGGTGAGAAGGACCCGATGGAAGAGAAGAGATAAAGGAGCACTGGATGGCCTGCAGCAATTGCCACGCCCCATGCGTCCCAGGAGGTCCTAAAGCGCCATCTAGTGACTGCCTGCTGCAGTCTCGGGGAAGTGGAGCGGCTCTGTTACCGTGGTCTACCAGGAATGTCCAAAGTCCGGAGGCTGCCAGGGGCTGCCACGAGACCATGTCTAAACTGCAAAATAGGGAACCACTGGAAGTGAGACGCTCCCATCCCCTTGCAAGGAAAGGCCAGGCTCCATCCAAGGACCCAACACTCAGGTCAAATGTAGCTCAGCAATACAGCCCTTGCCTAGCAAGTGTGAGATTCTAGATTTGATCCACAGAAATGGAAGACAATGAGGAGGAGGAGGAGGAGGAGGAGGAGGAGGAGGTAGAGGAGGAGGATCAGGAGACTAAAGATAAACCATAAGTTGACTGTTGTCCACGCTGACTAATTCCTGCTTACTGAGTGATTATATATATGTATATATACATATATATAATGTATATACAATTATATATATATGTATATGCATGCCAACACAGGCAAAAGTCCAGGGATCAGTTCCGTGGGGGGTGGGGAAGGTGTCCAACATTGCAACAAACAACTGCTAAACAAAAGGATGAAAAGCACGGCGGCAGGGTGTTCGTTCATTCACAGGGCCAAAAAGCAGAGAGTGTAGGAAAACGTAAATGAAGCAGCCTTTCAACAGACTTAGTCAAACATAATTTGTGCACAGAAAGTTAACATGGCCCTGAGCTGGGAAGTGGACCCAGGTCCTGTTTCCTCAGAAACTACAAAGCAAAAGCAGACCTGAGATGCTCTGTTTGAGGACCCATTCTCTGAAGCTCTGCATATGGTCTGTTCTCAGCTTCAAGGACCTTTTCCCATCCACACTTCCTGTGACCTGGGGTCTTTTGAAGATCAGTGTGCCCCAATACCAACACCTGGTTCAAAGCAGTTCCGTAGGTTCACAGTCTCATAAAACACTGTTGAATAATAACAGCCTTCAGGAATGGTTTCCAGGATGGTCCCGAAGCTGAAGTACCATGCCCAGGTAGTGCGGAAGCAGCTCCATGCATGGTCCTGAGGCCGTGGGGTGCATCTGCTTTCCTGCCTTCCTTCGGTCTCAAGGGCCACTAGGTTACCTTGTTTTCTTTTTTGAAAACTGATGACAGCAAGATAAAGTGACTCTTTTCAGACCCAGACAAAATTAGAGCTGGAAGTTATAAAGAGTGATGGGTCATCTGTCCAGAACTTTGTAACAATTCTCAAGGGGCTCTTGTTTTGTTTTATATGTATCTTGTGAATTGCTAGTCTCAGAAATAGGCACCGATTTCTATAACAATGTTTACCTCTAACAGTCTTTAAAGCTGCAACAATTGAAAGGTGATGCTCTGAAGCAAATACTGACCCAAAACCAGCACCTCCACCTGATGCCAGCACCTATCTTTGGTCGCTGTCTTAGTCAGGATTTCTATGGCTATGAAGAGACACCATGACCACCACAACTCTTATAAAGGGAAACATTTAATTGGGGCTGGCTTATAGTTTCAGAGCTTAATCCATTGCCATCATGGTGGGAACCATGGTGGCTGAGAGTTCTACATCTAGATCAGCAGAAAACAGGAAGAGAGTGCCACACGGGGCCTGACATGAGAATCTGAGAACTCAAAACCCACCCTAGTGACACGTTCTCCAACAAGACTGTACATCCTAATAGTGCCACTCCCTGTGAGCCTGTGGGGAGCATTTTCTTTCAAACCACCACAGTCTCCAAGACCAATGAACTCTACATTTAAGTAGCTGTGGGCCCATTTTTGTCCCTTTTACTTTTCAGTGCTGGGGCTCAAACCTAGGGCCTCAACACATGAGGCAGGGGCATGACCACTATGATATACCCCACCATCCTTCTGAACTTTAAACTCTTCCCCTTGTTCCAGCTTCCTTGAGTATCCTTGTCATTTCCCAATCTGCAGGTGTCTGTTAAAACTCTGCTGTGTCCCAACGGAGCCCTTTGAAAAGTGTCTCTAGCTGTTATTCAGGTTGGTACCCTTCCAGGCTCTTGGTTGTAAGTGGGGTTGGTTATAAGAGTGTTTAGAAGATGGCACTCCCCCAGACTTTTTGGCCTTGGGGGGGGTCACAACCAGCCAGCAGGCTTTAGGCACATCTAGCGCTAGGAGATCAGGACCATCATTCATACCAAGAGCTGCCCGGGTCTCTGGACACAGGAGAGCAGAAAGGTCATGAGCAGTACTCAACCAAGAACCACCTGCGACCCAACCAAGGGCCCTGGCACTGGGATGTTGGGCACTAATGTGGTGAGAATACAGGATGGGAAGTCAGAGGACAGAGAGAGATGGAATGGCTCATGGGCTGGGGAGGGAGGTGGATCTGCAGAGGTGAGGGTATGGAGAATGGGCTGGCATAAATGGCCAGCTGGCCACCCTAGTCCAGGGACAAGTTGAGGGGAACCTGTTGATGTCTATGGCTCTTGTCACCACTCGGGAGTCATGTTGGTGTATGTGGTCTGGATCGACACCTGGAGCCACATTATTGTCCAAGAACTATGCTGCCTTGGGAACCATGCCAGTCTATGTGGCCTGCACAGCCACCTGGGGCCATGTTGACAACCTGGCCTGGGCCAAAGACCATGTCTGGGTCCATGGTTCTGCCAAGGCTGGGGGTCTGTGTTTTTGTTTCTGCTCCAAGTTGGTGTCAGAGGCCTTGCAGATGCCCAGAGCAGAAGGTGGCCTGGACCACAACCTGTGACCATGTTGGTGTCTGAGGGCTATGCTGCCACTCTGCCAGGGCCAGGCTGATTTTGGTGGTTAGGGCTGTTAACTAGAGACATGGTATCCATTTGGACCAGGGCTTTGGCTGAGGGCAGGAGTCTGAGTTGATGTCCGTGGCTCCTGAGACCATTGAAGACCATGTTAATGCCAGGGGGTGGGGCTATAGTGGAGGATCTTGGATGCCATCTGGGGACATGTTAGTATCTAAGGGCCACAATGCTGCAGGGGCCATGCTAATCCAGGTGGCTTGCACTGTCACCTGGGACAATGGTGACATTTGGGCCAGGCTGCTGCTTAGGACCATGCCTGAGTCTGTGGTCCTACCAAAGCCAGGGTCTGTATTGATGTCAGTGGGCCATGTTGCCACCAAAGACCATGGATTCCCAGGGGGTCTGGGCCACAGCCTGTAGCCAGCAGGGTATCTAAAAGCTGTGTTGCTACCAGGAACATCCTGATCTGAGTGGCCTGCACTATGCCATCTGGGCCAGGGCTGCTGCAGGGAACCATGTCTGAGTTGACATGAGGGGTTCTGTTGTCATCAAGGGCCATGCAGATGGCCAGGGTCTAGTTGGCCACCTCAGACCATGCCAGTGTCCAAGGACTATGCCACACTCAGGGCCAAGTAGATCAGGGTGGCTAGTGCTGCTATTTGAAGCCATAGAGACATCAGGCACAGGCTGCTGCCTTGGCCATGTCTGAGTCTGTGGCCCTAGGGTTGCCAAGGGTCTTGGGTTGTGTCCATGTGCTCTAAGGTTGCCTAGGGTTTGGTCAGTCACCTGGACCATGCTGCCACTGGTGCTGTGTTAATCTGGGTGACCTATACTGCTACCAGGGGCTGTGGTGGCGTCTGGGCCAGAGCTTCTGCCAAGGGCCATGTCTGGGTCTATGGTACTGCTGCAGCTGGGGTCTGTGGTGATGTCCATAGCCCATGTCAGCATGGGGGACATTGGAACCATGCTGTGCTAAGCCAGCGCCCCCCTCACTGGCCCTGGGATGGCTGGCACTTTCCCTTGCTGGAAACCTCAGCAAGCGAGATGGCCCGCCCCCTCAGGAGAAAGCTGGCTCCTGCGATCAGAGAAGATGACCTCACCCCTCACTATAAGAGAACACCTGACCTGGGAAGCATACTAGAGCTGCCCCTGTGGTCAGGGACACAGGTAAGCCAGCCCTGAGGGCATAAGGGCAGGAGAGCAGGAGAGCTGACCCCTGCCCCCCCTCGTCTGACATGTGATGGCATGGGTGAGAAAAAGATGCTTTCCCCTCCCTTCCCTTGCTACCTATGGCAGACAAGAGAGGTGGCCTCCGAGTCATGAAGAGTGAGAGAACCAGTTCTGTCCACACCAGCTGAAGCACACAGGAGACTGGACCGTGAACCCCACCTGGACAGCAGAATAGGGTTGACACTGTTTACAGGTGAGCCAGCCTGAAGGCATGAGAGCAGGTGAGCTGGCCTGGCCATCCCCTCACTCCATCTACAGCAATGAGGAAAGCAGGTCCTGCACCTTGCCTGGGCAAAACAGTAGAGCTGGCTCTGGTGATACAAATGAGGAGAACCCAGATCTGAAGGCCCAAGAGTAGGAGAACTGGCCCTGCTTCTTGCTGCAGGCTGCATTGGGTGAGCACGCTAAACTAGGAAGTGCTGGACAGCTCGTCTTGGCAATGATGATGAGGGAGAGAGCTAACAAGTTGACCAACCTACCCACCACACAGGCCCAGAACCAGGACTGAGTTGGCCCACCCCAACATCCACCTTGTTTATGAATTGTTGGAGCATGTGAAGGGACCCAAAACAGCAGGACCTCCATGACACAGGACAATGATATCTAAGATGAACCCCAGTGAGAGCCCATTATTGATGGCATAGCAAAAACCAGAGGCCTCTCATCAGCCCAATGACTCGTGGCAATGATCACTTACAAGTTAAGAGTGAACTGTGTGTCTCAACAGGCCACACTGCAGCTTCCACAACAAGATTCTCCTTATCTTGCATTGTTTTGTTTTTATTTTTGTTTTCTATGTTTTGTTTGGCTTGGTATTTTTTTTAATTTGGTTTTGATGTGTGGACAGGTTGCAAGGGCAGAAGGTAGATGCTAGGAGACAGGAAGATAAGTGGGATCAGAATGCACAATATGAAATCCACAAAGACTCAATGGAAGGGAAAAGAAGGGAGGCACTTATAAGCTGCTTCTGCTGAAGAGCATCTGCACCCCACCGGGGCCAACCAAATAACTAAATACAGGACAAAAGCCTGGTCCCTCTGCCTGCCTTCCCAGATGCTGTCACCTTTACTTAGGACCAGACACTTTGATTTTGCACGTGTTAGACACTAGAGAGTCTTTCTACTTAACCTATCTCATCATCCCCCAGGATGAAGGCAGAAGTAAGGCAGGGTCCTAAACCTATAGCCAGCCTGCATTTAGGAAAATAGAGCCTCTTAGGACAGAGCACCCTCCGAAAGGGACTGTTATTTATGATGGCAAAGCTGTACCCCGGAGCAGAAGTGAGCATCTTGTAGGAATCAGATCGGTCCAGTCAGGCAATGACAATAATGAGCAGACTGGTAATTTATTGGATCACCTTGGCTGGCCAAAGCTGAACAATGATCAACTGGGACTTGGTCAGGACTTATCTCTCCCTCTGCACCATCTCTTCTACTTAAACCGGAAGCTGGGGTCATACCCTACAGATGAGCTAAAGGATTCCCTTTTCATTCTCTTTCCAGCACACAATGATTACATTTCCTTTCTCCGCTTCACAACATCCTGTTTCTTTAGTTGGCCTTAGTGGGACACAGAGCCACGTCTAGCCTCTGTTCCAAACCTCCAGTTACAGTGTCCCTGGCAGAAAAACAAACCAGGCTCACCACGTGGTGTCTGTCTCAATGTGCTCCTTGTCATGAGCTAATGAAAACACCGAGGTCCACTGAGTTTGCACTGCATACCGAAGAGATGGCACAGAGAATTCATAGCTGGCCATTCCAGGTCCAGGTCCAAATGTCCCTGGTCATGTCCCACAGATGTCCAATGCAGAGGAAATGTTGTAGAATATTATTTTAAAGTGTGTTACTTTTGCTTATACTGTGGAATATTTGTTTAATGACACACGCAAAGATGTGTTGAACTCTTTTATGTTGCATTTGTTTAACTCTGTGAAGCTGTGATACTTTGCCTGTCTAAAACACCTGATGGTCTAATAAAGAGCTAGAATGGCCAATAGTGAGGCAGGAAAGAAGAACAGGGGAGGATGGCAGGCAGAGAGGAGAAATCTGGGAGGGAGAAGAAAGAGCAAGAGAACAAGGAGAGGAAGGAGGATGCTAGGGGCCAGCCATCCAGCCACACAGTCTCCCAGCCACACAGCCACACAGACACCCAGACACACAGCCACCCAGACACACAGCCACACAGCCACTCAGACACACAATCAGCCACACAGACACCCAGACACACAGCCACACAACCACCCAGACACCCAGCCACACAGTCACCCAGCCACACAGCCACACAGACACCCAGACACACAGCCACACAACCACCCAGACACCCAGCCATCCAGCCACACAGTCACTCAGCCACACAGCCACACAACCACCCAGACACACAGCCACCCAGACACACAGCCACACAGCCACTCAGACACCCAGACACACAGTCACCCAGACACAGAGCCACACAACCACACAGCCACACAATCAGCCACACAATCAGCCACACAGCCACACAGCCACACAGCCACTCAGCCACCCAGCCAGCCACAGAATGAAATATATAGAAGTAAGAAAAGGAAAAAAGCCAGAAGCAAAAGGTAGATGGACTAATTTAAGAAAATCTGGTAAGAAACAAGCCAAGCTAAGGCCAGGCATTAAGAATAGGCCTCTGTGTATGATTTATTTAGGAGCTGGGTAGAGGGGCTCCCCAAAAGAAAAAACAAAACAAATGTGTTGGTTGGATTAGCCCAGAGGCTGCTTACGGTATGAGAAGAAAAGTTTACCTGGAAGAGAGACTTTGCACACTGTGTGCTCATCTGGTAACTTAGAGGTTCGGGGTTCATACCAGTCTTGCTTGGTGGATCCCAACAATCAACAAGCACCTGTCTAGGCCTTGGTTTGGGACCCATAATAACCGGATTACTTGCCTGCCATGGTTTTGATGTCAGGGATCTCATAACGTCTAGGAGGAAGAGGCTACACCAATCCAATTCCCTGGGTCAGTTATGAGTATCAGCTGTCCTTTCCTTTAGTTCCCACTCAGAATGACAAGACCCTCAGATGTATGTATTAACGTCTTCATTGTCCTACCTCCGTCGATCTTGCCGTACTCAGCACAGTAGTCAGCAGTCACTCATGGTGCTTATTCTCTTCCTCACCTGTGTGTCACCCTGTGCAGGGATGCACAGTCTCCTCCATCTTGCTCCAGTATTTGTCTGTGCACACATGAGCTACAGATCTCTTGAAATCTGTTTGATGCAACTGAGGACCTGAGTGTTTAATATGTTTTTTTAATATGTTCAGTCTTTCTGTTTTATTAGTTGCTAGTAGATTTCTGGAAGACAAATTAACATCCTGCCCTGTGCATTCTAAGCATCACTACCTCTCTGTATTCTTTATTTTCTTTATTATTTTTAAATTACAGTTTCCTCTGTGTGTGTGTGTGTGTGTGTGTGTGTGTGTGTGTGTGTGTGTGTACAACTCTGGGGAATTGGTTGTCTCCTTCCATCATGCTTTTCTGGGGATCAAACTTGGTGGTGGTGGTGGTGGTGGGTCTCAGGTTTGTGACAGACAGATACCTGAGCTATCTCTTTAGCTACTACCTTTGACCCAAATGTTGTAGGCTTCCAGCTTGGTTTAATTACTTTAGAACTAATAGTTACAGTATTATTGGTTTTGTTCTATCCTTTCTGTCCAGGTTTACAACTACTCACTTCCTGCTTCCCTGTGTTTATAATTTCTTTTAATCTTATTTTTATTCAACATCTATGGGTGTTTTGCCTAAATGTTTGTCTGTGTGCCACATGCTCAGTATCCGCAGGGGCCAAAAGAAGGCACTGATCCTCTAGAACGAGGTGATTGACAGTTGTTAGCCGCCGTGGACGTATTCAACCAAGCCCAAGTCTACAAGGGCAGCAAGTGCTCTTACCTGCTTAAACTCCCCCCTGCCCCCGACTGACACTCCTCTTTCCCAGTGTTTGAAAAGCCACTGTCTCTAGAGAGCCCAGCCTGGTGGCACAGGTCTGCTCTCAGCTGCTAGGAATGCTGAGGCAGGAGGATAAAATATTAGAGCCCAACTTGGGCAGCTAGGGAGACCTTGTTAGAAAAAAAAAGTGAAAAGATGGTTTAGGATGTAGCTCACCTACAAAACATCCATAAACAGGCATAAGGCCTTCTGTTAACCTCTGATACTGCGTAAGGAAGCAAACCAGACCAAACAGAAACAACAAAAGCATCGCCAGGTTCGCGTTGTTTCTCCAGCAGGAGGCAAAATCTGTCCTGGTACTCTGTTCTAATCTCATGTTGTTGTTGCTATGCTAAAATATTTGGGGGAGGGAACAGCTAAGAGAAGAAAGGTTTATTTGACTTACAATTCCAAGCTATAGTTCGTCATCTCAGGGAAGTCAAGTCAGGAACTCAAGCAACTAGTCATATCCAATCCACAGTCAAGAGCAAAGGAAAGAAAACACACCCTTGCTTGGTTGCTCTCAGCCAGCTTTCTTTTTTCATAACTACCTAGGAAATGATGCCACCCACACTGGGCTGGGTCTTCCTACAGCAGCTAACAAGACACCACCCACAGATATGCCCACAGGCCAAGCTGATCCACCTCACTCCTTATTAGACTTCCTTCCCAACTGATTCTAAATTGTGTCAAATTGACTGTTACAACTAACCAGCACTGCGCTGGAGATGGCTCAGTGTTTAAGAGCACTGGCTGCTCTCCCAGATGGACCTAGGTTCAATTCCCAGCATCCTCATAGCAGCTCATGGTTCCAGGAGATCTGATTTCCTCTCCTAGCCTCTGTAGGCACCAAGTGCTGCACAGACATACATGCAGATATAAAATAAAATAAACCTAGCCAGAACTTACTATACCATGGTGGAAGCAGAAACCCTGAGTTATACCCAGTGGAATTGCAGACATGTTTGCTGTGAAGCCAGCTGTTGTATTTTTTTTTTCTTCTAATTTGTCATCTTCTCCCCTTTCTTGCTTTATTTTTGGTTACATAAACACCATTATAAATGAATGTTAATTTATCCATTGGCTTATTAAAAGATTTATGTGCATTTGCCTGTGTAAATATGTGCTACATGTGTGCATATATCTCTGAAGCCCGGAAGGTGTCAGATTCATTGAAGTGAGAGCCAGTTGTAACCCACCTGTCTTGCTGGAACTGAACATGAGTCCCCAGGAGGACCAGGAAGCACTCAATGACTAAACTATACTGCCTCTTTTTTCTTTTGTTGAGGTTTTTAAGATTTATTTTATCTTTATACGTGTGGCTGTAGGGGAAGGGTGTGTACATGAGTGCTGATGCTCAGGCATGGGTACCAAGGACTACATCTGGGTCTTCTGCAAGAGCAGTATGCACTCTTAGTTACTGACACCTCTCTCCAGCCCTGTTCTGTTTTTCTAACATGGGATCTCATGTAGCTCAGGCTGGCCTCAAATTCTATATAGCTGAAGCTGATAGTTTGAACTTCTGATGAGATTACAGGCTGCCTAGTTTATCCATACTATCCAGTCGGTAACAGTGACCTTTTGACCTCAGTAACTAGTGGAGGATAACCATCCAAAGGCAGTACTCTTGGATTTTAGTGACAGGATTAGGGATGGGAGGGAAGAAAGGTGAATAAAGATGAGGAATAATTATTAGTTGAGCTGTGTTATAAAGAAAATAACACACGTGGAAAGTAGCTGGGAGGGAAAAATGGGGATGCTATCAGAATCCCCAGATTTTAGGAAAGGTTGCATCAATGGACTATTGCAATTAAGAAGCAAAAACATATTTTTAAAAAAACGAGCCATTTGTTTCCTTGACTCTCTGTTGCTGCTGTCTTTGTTTTTTTAGTTCTTAGCAGATTCTGGCTATCGGTACTCTGTCAGATGCATGAGAAAGGTTCTCCCTCATTCTGTGGGCTTTTTCTTAACTCAGTTGGTTCCCCATCCATATTGAAGCTTTTGAGTTCTATGGGGTAGTGTACAAATTCTCCTTAGTGTTATAATAAAAACTCGGAGCCAGATATTGGGGAAAAGCTGAAATATCAGAGAGACAGGGAGCAAACCACAGCCAGTTCTTACCCAGCCACTCCTCAGGCCTGTCTCCTAAATCCTCTGACCCTAACCTCTCCATATTCAGCCAACAAGGGAAGGGGCTAGGGAAGCTGAACTCTTTCCTTCTCTCCCTCCACCCAACTATCATACTTCCTGGTTCAGCTTTCCTAATGCTAGGATTAAAGGTGTGTGCCACCACTGCCTGGCTCTGTTAGAACTCACAGAGATCTAGACAGATCTCTATCTCCCAAGTGATGGGATTAAAGGCATGGGTCACCACTCTCTGATCTTCATGGCTTGGCTCTAGGGATGGCTCTGTTCTCTGATATTCCAGACTATTTTTATTAAATATACAATATATCACCACAAAGAAGTCCCACTTGCCAGTTGTTTTCCTTAACTTCTAGGCAAATATGGTCCTATTCAGAAAGTCCTTTTTTACACCTACATTTTGTAGGTTTCTGCCCATGTTTTTCCTAGCTTTAGTATTTCAAGTTTCAATTTGATGTCTTTGGTCCACTTGGGGATAATTTTTTTTATAGAAATGTGCTTAATGTCATTATTCTGCATGTGGACATCCAGTTTTCCCAGCACCACTTGTTGAATGAAAATGCTATCATTTCTCCAGTGTGTGTCTTTGTCTTTGTCAAATATCAGATGGCTGTAGTTAGGAGTTCATGTTTGGGCCTTCTCACATTTCATTCCATGGTCTATGTAGCCCTGTTTTATGCCAGTAGCAAATTGTATTTATTACTATAGCTGTATAATATATGTTGAAGTCTGGGGTGGCAATTTATTCTCATTCTTTTTGTTCAGGATTGTTTTGGCTGTTGGAGTTTTTTCCTTGTTTCATAGTTTTTGTTTTGTTTGGAGTTCTGTGAAGAATGTTGTAGGTATTTTGACTTTGATTGCATTGAATCTATACAATGATTTTGGTAGGATGGTCATTTTCACAATGTTAATATCAACCCACAAAACTGGGGTGCTATTCCATTTTCTAGTATCTCGCTCCATCTCCTCTTCCAGAGATTTGAAGTTTTCACCATCGAGGCCTTGTCTCTTGCATTAGGTTTATTCCAAGATATTTCATTGCCTGTGATGCTACTATAAATGGGTATATGTCCATGATCCTTTTCTCAGTGTTTGTTGTGGGTGTATAAGAAGGCCACTGATTTTCCTAAGTTTATTTTGTACCCTGCCACTGAAATGATTATTTCCAAAAGTTTACTGGTGGGATATCTTGGCCTCTTATGTATAATACATCTTCTAAAAGTAGGGATAGTTTGACATCTTCTTTTTCTATTTGTATTTATTTAATTTCCTTCTCATGCTACCTTGCTCCAGCTAGTGCTTCAAATACAATATTAAAAGAGAATGAAGAGAGTGGACAGCCCTGTCTCACTCCTGTTTTTCATAGGATCAAATTTTTGTCATTAAGGATAATGTTGGCTCACACTTACAATAGATAGTCCTTATTATGTGAGTGTTTCTTCAGTCCTACCCTCTCAGACTTTAACGTGAAAGCATGGTGGATTATATCAAAGGCTTTCTCTGCATCCACTGAGGTGATCATGGTTTTTATTTTTTTTAAAAAAAGGATGATCACAATTTGGCTTTGTATTAGTTTTTAGCTCATTTATTATTTATTGTTGATTTCATCTTAGTTTAACTTTGGTAGCTTGGATTAATCAAGAAATTCATTTCTTTTAGATTTCACAGCTTAATAGAGTACAGATTTTTAAAGCATTTCCTTCTAATATTCTGTATTTCTTTCATGTCTGTTGCAATGTTCATGTTGTAATGTTCCTGTTCATCTCTGGTTCTGGGTCATCCCATTCTTTTTTCCTCTCAGTTGAGCAAGGGTCTGTCAATCTTGCTTGTTTATCTTCTAAAAGAGCCAGCTCTTAGATCTATTGATTTTTTTTATTACTTTCTTGGTTTCTGTTTCATTAACTTCTGCTTTGATTTTTATTATTTCTTGCAGTCTACTGTATTTGAGTTTGGTTTAGTTTGGTTTTTCCAAATTCTTGAGTTGCATCATTAAGTCATTCATTGTTTGTTTATTTATTATGTAGGCATTTAGGGCTATAAATTTCCCTCTTAAGACTACTTTTAATACATCTCAAGGTTTTGTTGTGTTATATTATTTTTATTTAGTTCTAGAAGTATTTTGATTTCTTTGACCCATTCATCATTCAGTAATGAGTTGTTTAATCCCTGTGAGTTTTAATCTCCACAACTCTTATTTAGGGCTTTGCTTACTGTCCGTTTTGTTTTATTGAATAATGGTTGGATAGGATACATGGGGCTTAATTACATTTTTCTGTATTTCTTGAAGTTTTCTTTGTGTCTGTTGTAGAGAGGGTTTCATGTGCCCCTGAGTAGAATGTATATTCTTTGGTGTTTGGGTGGAATATTTTATCATTTAATTCTGAGGTTTCTGTTTATTTTTTGATTGTTGACCTACTGGAGAAAGTAGGGTGCTGAAATCACCTACTATTATTGGGTTTGTGTTCATCTGTATCTTTAACTCCATTAGTATGCTTTTTTATAAAATGAGGTGCAACAGAAAACTTAGGGAGACTGACTGACTCCAATGGCTGAAAATGCTTGGACAACTGTGGCTGCATTGCGACACTGAAGGAACCTAACATGGCAAATTCACCACAGGCAAACTAGGAATATCAGCACCTTCAGGCTCGCCAGAGCTCCCATTCCCACCCACTCTTTCTGGTGATCCACAGCGGCGGAGAACCAGGATGCCAGTCCTTCTGCCAGGTCTGGCATCCACTCCGGTAGAATTCACGATCACCATGGTCACTCTCAGCTGGGCCATCAAGTTTTCAAATTCACCAATCCAGTTTCCTAAAAGACAACTTGACAACTGTTTAGACAAATTTGCAGCATGAATAAAGTTCTGATATTGTACACTAGTCCCACATAATTCTGGAAACTTCCATTCACAGCCAAGCTAGGCCAGCTGCCAAAGAGTATCAATCTACTCTTGGACCAGGTCAATCCTTTGATTAATAACCATCAAGCCCCCTTTTTAACTGAGTATTAATGCCCTTTTGTACATCCAGGGCTTGTGCCACACTGGCAGAAAGATCATTCAAGGTACACTGGCCTCCCAGGCCTGGAGATTTAAAGACATGCTGACTAGATCTACAAGACTGCTGGGTCATTCGTGCAGGGAGAATGCCTAATGCCGATTACTGAACGCCTCAGGCTCAAACATATGCCCAAGGCAGAGCACTCAGGTGGAAATTCTCCAGGTGGCTGGAATGTAAGCAACTTAGGCTCACCTGCTCTCACTTAGGATGGCTGTCAATCACTGGGTGTCATGCGGTGCCTGTTAAAAAGCCTCCACCTGGGCTACAGTGAATGAGGCTGTGATCCCGTATGTCCATACTGACTCAGCCAGAGATTTTATCACTTTGAAATCTAAGGGCTCCTCGTATCTGATTTCCTTGTGGATCTTGAACTCTGGATAAGCTAAACGTAACTCTTTTCTGACTGCCTTCCATACCCCCGGGCTGAAAGTACGCCCTAAACCGAAATTCCCACCTTCCACATAGGGAGGGGGAGCCTAAGGCACGGTTTGACATGCTGGGAATCTGCAGCATTCTTCTCTATCTGGATCTCCCTTTTCATTTCATTCATTCATTTCATTTTCATTTCATTCATTCATTTCATTCATTCATTTTTGTTCTTTTTATCTGTTCTATGAGTGACAGCAGCTCTTCCTCCGAGTCTGTAGACTCAGGAGTTTCTATATCAGAAAGGTCGGGGTACAACTCTCCCCTTTTACTCCGTCCTTTACTGCCTGCCTCTGATCTCTCCTCCTGTAACATTTCTAAGGTGGCCTTGCCACTTTCCACTGCCTCACCATAGCACTGATCTTCAAGATTACCTCCTATCAGCTTCAGGTGGCCTCGGCAAATGGAACCACACCTGCCTAGAACTAATCCACAGGTTTTGATCCTCCGTGGAGACAAAACCAGAAACTCCTTTCCCAAGTAACATATTCTTATAAACCAATTTCAAAGTCAAGACATCTTCAAAGTACTTGCATTTGTTTAACTTAGGAGCCTTAGCAATCAATTGTCTTTCTGCAATTAACTCACCACAAGTCAAAAAATTAAAAGTAAATGCAATAGCCCTTATCCAAACTCTCTGTTTATCTGCCATCTTTACGTGGCTTTTATCCTTTATTTCCCTTTCTTAAAGGGCTTTCTTACCCTTCCTTCATAACTTTAAAGGTTTCTCAGAGCCTTTACCAAACAGCCCTAGCTTTGCTAATGCTTTTACTTTCACTTTTGAGCTCAAGTTTGCAACCACTGTTACTTTGAGCTCAAGGTTGCCGTGCGTCCACAGCTACAAGAGGTTACCCTCACTCGTTGGTGAGCTCCCTCTTCTCCACCTTATCCTATCTATAGGCCGGAGCTACCCCACTCTAACTGCGGATCCCAACTCACCTGGGACTTACCGGTGCACCCCACCCCACCCCACCCCACGACTGCAGAGAGTTCTGAATCCTGTCATTCGTTGGCACGAGTTTAGTTATCTTCCCGGATTTCGACGCCACTTGTCGCGTACCACCTCGCCAGCAAGGAACACGCAACACCAGATCCTTCTCTTTGCAGTTTATTCGGGCCTTTCAAATATCTTCTTGTCTTTCACTCACTCACTCTCACTCTCACTCTCAGATGTATGATGAACGACCCCGGGGGAAGTCCGCTCGTGGCTAAATACCCTCTGGGCCTCCAATCCCAGTAAGCCACGTGGACATTGCCCATAGGTCCTGAGGCGCGAAAGCAAGCTACCATCCTTGCCTACAGCCAATAAGGAGTTGTTTACTCCCGAGAGCACTCACCATCCCATCAGGAAGGTGGAAGTCGGAAACCAGCGCCACCTTTAGGGCAGATTTCCTACATGTTTCTTTCCTGTGCTTTAAACTTATTTTTCTATTTTGCCTAGATCCTCTACTTTATATTGTATGTATTCTATTTGTTATAAAATGAAAACTCAGAGCCAGATATTGGGAAACAAACCCAATATCTTCTGCTTCTACTTCTCATCCAGCCAGCTCCTCAGGCCTGTCTCTCAGAATCCTCCAACTGTCAGTCTCTCAGTTCTCAGACAGAAGGGGAAAGGGAAGTCTCTGGGAAAGCTGAAAAGCCCTCTTTTCTTCCTCTGCCCAGCTCTCTTAACTTCCTCTTTCCATATTCCTAAAGCTAGGATTAAAGGTGTGGGTTGCCACTTCCTGACCTTTGTGGCTTGGCTCTGTGATTGAGTCTGATATTCCAGACTAATTTATTAAATATATATCACCACAACTGTGTCTTTGAGTTTTGAGTATTTTGCCTTCTGATTGGTTCGTTCTACTTGAAAGGCTTTTCCCTGAGTTTTCTAGCTGGAATATTGAATTTTGCATCTTCATCTCGGCTTGCGTTCTCTTCCACTTCTACCTTGTTATTGACCCAGTGACTCCCGAGTTCCCGTTTCCTTCAGCCCTGCGTCTGCATGTTCCTGGTCATCACTTATTTACCCTTTCCAGTTCAATCAAGTGTTTGTTCTTATTTTCATTGAAATCCTTGAATTCTTTGATAAAGTATATGTCTATGTTTTTCATCATAATTTCTTCAATTCTTTGTTAAGATTCATGATTGTTCTTTAAATTCTGCATCCTGGGGTTCATCTAGGGAGTTCTTGTCAGACATGACTTCTATAGAACTAGTGGAATTGATGACTGTCACAGTCATTTCAGATTGTTTTTGATTTTGTGATTTGACCAGGGCATGTGGACTTCTTTTGTGTATGATATGATAATCTGGCTTTCCTTAGATTGGGTCGGTGCAGAGGATATATATATAACCTGAGCTAAGATACTTAAAGCTGGTGAATGAACTGTTTAGCTGGACCAGGCAAAGGTATGATGTTCATGTAGCAAACCGCTGATAGGGGAAGGCTAACCTGTAGTAATTCCAGCTCAAATACATAGAACCCAGTTTAGAGAACATATTGCTGCCACAGAGTTTTGACAAGTACTTTTTGGAGTGTGTTTCTAGTCCATCGTTTCTCAGAATTGTGTGGGGAGGAGTGATGTAGAGTGATTGGATTCAGCAGCGGTCTGGGTGTTCTGCAGTGTGCAGTGTGGTACAGTGTAGTGTTCAGGATGGTGTGGTGAAGGAGAGCCTGGTGGTCACTATCTGGGAGTTCCTATGGACCCTGCTCCCTATCCTCTGCTTCAACTTTATTCCTATGGGGCCAGCATCTATGAAGGAAAGCACTTCTAAGGTGTATTCCACTGTGTACATAGGTGCAGCTGAGCAAGCCATAGAGAGCAAGCCAGTAAGCAGCACTCCCCCATGACCTCTCCATCAGCTCCTGCCTCCAGGCTCCTGCCCTGCTTGAGTTCCTGCTTTCACTATTTTTGATGATGAGCTGTTATATGGAACTGTGAGTAAAATAAACCCTTTCCTCCCCAAGTTGCTTTTGGCCATGGTGTTTCATCACTGCAATAGTAGCCCTAATTAAGACACCAAATTAGAAATCAGCAGGTAATTTTGAGTACTCAAATATTCTTGTGAGATTTGGAGAGTAGGAAATAAAATAAAAATTACATCTTCATCAATTTTTCACAGGGAGTAAAAATATAATACTAGGGTCTGGGGATATGACTTGGGTGTTAAGAGTACTTGCCTGGCTTATATGAAACTCTGGGTCCAATCCCTAGAGTTAAACAATGGGCATGATAGTGTTTACCCAAAATCTCAGCACTCAGAGAGGGTGGGTAGAAGAGCTGAGTTATCCTGAGCTACATAGTGAGTTTGAGGTCAACCTAGGCAATATGAGACCCCGCCTAAGCTGCAACACACACACACACACACACACACACACACACCCTAAACAAACAAGGAAACTAAACATGTAAGTGTACATTGTCAAATAAAAGTGCTGCACTCTTTCAAGTAAAACAAAGCAGGAAGTGGGGGTGGGATAGAAAGGCCAAGCTTCTAATGAAACCTGGGAGGTTAGGGGATATAGATTGTGGGATACTAGGTGTGGTAGGAAGCATTTTAGGAAGAGGCTCTGGGTGTCTGCTAATTTGTCCTCATCACAGTTTGGTTGGTTTTGATTTTTGTTTGGGGGCTTTTTTGGTTGTTTGTTTGAGGCAAGGTTTCTCTGTATGGCTCTGGTTGTCCCAGAACTTCCCTTGTAGACCAGGCTGGTCTCAAACCTTCCTCTGTCTCCCTAGTGGTAGGATTAAAGGCATGTGCCACCACATCCAGGTAAAACATGGATTCTTTATTCTGGGTTTCCATCCATTAAACCCACAGCTTTAAGAGCTTCGAGGTCATGACAATCTGGATAGCAGTTTCTGTTTTGCCCTACCTGTGTTGGAACGCTATAAAACAGAGCAGTGGGATGTGAACACCCAAATAATACTACACCGAAGCCCAGGGGCTTCCCTGCTCTCTTTGCTTTCCTAAGACAGCACTGGTGCCTTTCTTCAATCCCCACCACACACACACACACACACACACACACACACACACACACACACTATGTCCTGAGCAATTTATTTACATATAGTATTCCCTTAGTTCACCAAAACCCTCAGATGCTCAAAAGCTAACTATGACATGGTGTAATATTTGCCTCTAACCTATATGGTCTGCATGCACACTGCTGGGTTGCCTGCCCCCTCCCATTATCTTTTTAATTTGAGTTTATTTGCTTAGGTTGACCACAAACTCCTGAGCTCAAATGATCCTTCTACTGAATAGTGGTGTACACAAATAAACCAGCATTCCCTGCTCTTCTATATGCTTTAACTCTTCTCTAGGTAATATACTTAATTTATCATAGACTGTAAATGCCAAATAGGACAGCATGCAAAGCTATATCTGAGTTTGGGTAAGACCATCATTGCTTCAAGGCCAGGCTACTGCTAACCAGATGAGCCTCAACAGCATTGGGAACCATGACATTGAAAGGCTGTCTATTCACATGAGGCACCGCCCCTCTCCCTATAAAAGCAGTCCTTAGAAGCTTGCCCATTGGCCATTTCTCTTGGCTGTTTTGCCTGCTAGCTGCTGTTACTTCAGGGCATTTGATGAACTCCCTACTTCTGCCTTCTTCTATCTAGGTGAATTATTTCACAGCTCCACATCTTGGGTACCTGTCACCAGAGTTTGACACCTAGCTGCTATAATGTTTAAGAATGATTGGGATGGGGGAGAGGTCTAATTTTTCAGTAGATACAATTTGTAGGGAGGGAAGACTGAGTTGGCTGCCTGCTCATCTGTGTAACCTCCAGATAGAAGGAATGAATGCATTATAGGTCTATACTGCCTCCACTTAATAGTACCATAGTATGTGTAATGTAGCTAGTACAAATAGACTATACTGTGCCAAATGTATAAAAAAAAAAAAAAAAACCCAAGATTTTAAAGTCAGTGAAAAAATTTTAGAATCTTTCACTAACAATTTTACAATATCATTGTAGGTATTTGTGCAGCCCAGTGCAGCCCAGATGGAAAGAGATCCTGGGGTCAGGAGCCCAGGCATACTGAGCACTGCAGATTGAATGGAATAGTATTCAGACATTCGGGGACCAATAAATATTGAGTGTTACAGCTCCATGGAATAGCATTCAGGCATTCGGGAGCCAATGAACACCACAGGACACAGCAAGCCTATGTTAACAGCTTACAGCCCTGCTTCAGGGAAAGGCTTCCCCAGTGTTAACAGTTCTGCTTGAGCAAGGAAGGGCCTCCCAGGTTAAGTTGCTACAGTGGCCAGCAAAAGGCTTCCCCTCCCCTGCAGTTAGGCAATGTAACAACTCGTTACCTGGGCAGCAAGTGTTACAGTTTTGCTCCCTTAGCTGTTCCGGAAAGATCGTTACATAAACCTCATTCAAGAGACTTACTGGGAAGAAAGGGTCCAGGAAAGGACAGCATGGAAAGGGTTGTGGGCTCAGAATTTATATAGGGCTTCTTGCCGGGTGGAGCTTTCTGGGGAGACTTCCAGGGTGGAGATTGGTCAGACCTTTTCCTTTTCTTTACACTGATTTCTTTTTTTAGTTTCAGGGCCAAAGTGTGTTTCTTTCGGACTTTGGGGTGCTAATTTCAGGGTCAGGGCATATTTCTTTCACTGGCTCTGATGGTGAAGCCAAAGTGTGTGTGTTTTTTTTTTGTTGTTGTTCTGGTTTCAGAGGCAGGGCACCTTTCTTTTTGGTTCGGGGTTCAGGGATGAAGTATTTCACTGGCTCAGGTCTTAGATCCAGGGTAGGTTTCTTTGGCTGGCCACTTTTCACTACAATCAAAGTGACACGATATTGTCTTTATTTGATTACTTATTAAAATTAATTTTATCTGCTTCTTGTTGCTTTGGAGGCACTAAAAAATATTCATGTGCTGGCTGGCCTCCCAGTTCAACAGGTAAGCACTGGACTAGTAGACCCTAGGGAAGGAACCTCAGTCGGTGTGGCATTGCAGTTCCTAACAGTTGCCAAGATGGCAGTCTGCAGAAATGCCCACACAAGAAAGTCCAGTGACCAATAAACAGAACTAGAAAACCACCTTAAAGAGAAAGCGCAGACGCAGACCCTACCACACCCGGTCCCGCGTCCCGCCTCTTTGCGGCAGAGCTCAGGCCGGTGCAAACCGGTTCAGTAGCCTGATGGACACTCGGTTTTACCCAATCCTCAGCACGCTCCGCCTTCCACCTCTTGGGGGGTGGCTCCAAGACAAACCGGACCAGCCCTCCAGCCTATGATAACCGCCGACCGTGCGGCAGACTGGCAGACAACCAATGGCGTGGCGCGTGGGCGGGATTCCATTGGCCCCACCTCCTCATTACTGGCATCTCGCGGGATGCCAATGGGCTCTAACGGGGCTGTGGGGCGGGGCTTGGAGCGGCGGAGCCTGCGCACTGCGGGCCGCTGGCCTGGGTGACGTTATCCTCTCCCATGGGCAGCCCCGCCCCGCCCCGCCCCGCCCTCCTCGAAGCTGGAGAGTGCTGCGCGAGCGGTCCGTGCTGCGGTCGCCTCCCTCGGTTCTCTGCGGGGTCTTTGTCCGCCGCTTTGTTCTCGCCGCGCTGGCGTCGTCCTCGCCCCCGTCGCCGCCTGCCCCGCGCGCCCGGGCCTTGCCTGCCATGGTCTCCCGGCCCGAGCCTGAGGTCGAGGCCATGGATGCTGAGCTGACTGTGGCGCCTCCGGGCTGCTCGCACCTGGGCAGCTTCAAGGTGGACAACT
Organism: Sigmodon hispidus; assembly: GCA_004025045.1. Taxonomy (NCBI): domain Eukaryota; kingdom Metazoa; phylum Chordata; class Mammalia; order Rodentia; family Cricetidae; genus Sigmodon; species Sigmodon hispidus. The sequence continues at coordinate 157,205 of PVIH01001178.1, forward strand.
GGAAGCAAAACCTGCGGGCCATCTACCAGTGCTTCGTGTGGAGCGGGACGGCCGAGGCCCGCAAGCGCAAGGTGGGTCCCGAGGCCTGCGCTGCTTTCCTGGCATGGTCTCGGGGAGTGGGGCGGGGGGAGCGGGAGAGAAGCCTGGCAATGCGCGCGGGGGTGGGGGGGGGTCTGTCGGTGCTGGGTGTGGGTGAGGGGGAAGCCTCGCGGCGCAGGGAGGGATCGAGGGGAGGGAGCAAGGGGAAGCCTAGTGATGCAAGGGGGAGGGGTCTGAGCGAAAAATGAATCCGAGGAGGAAGATTCCGCCTTGGCCATCAGCCTAGAGGTTCATCTCCGAGTAGTCTGAAGGTCGCTGTGTGTGGGGTCGGGTTTGCATGTGGATGGCGGCCCCGGGCTAGGAGCCGCAGGAGACAGCCGAGGCTGGCAGGGCCTCTGCAGACTGGAGTAGGGAAATGAGATGTAAGGTTGTAGAAGGTGATTGACATCCGCAGCCATCGAGGGTAGTGGCTGTTGTGTTGTTTACTGGTCTTGGAAATCCCAGCAACTATGATTATATTATTAGTGATTTGGAAATCAGAAAACGTTCTTTAATCTTAGACTTCATTATTACAATTGGATTTTGAAGGTGAAAACTGGAGCGAGAGAATTTTGATTGTTTCTGTGTCTTGAATAGAATCTTTATTAATGGAGAACCTGACAAATCTCCTGAGTTGTCTGTCAAGTATTAAATTCTCTGTCTTTAGTTTTTGAGACTCAGATTTCTCTGTGTAGCCTTGGCCATCTGGGAACTCAATTTGGAGAACCAGGCTGGCTTTGAACTCACAGAGATCCACCTGCCTCTACCTCTGGAGTGCTGGGATTAAAGGCCTGTACCACCACGCCTAAATTTTTTTTTTTTATTAATCATGGAAGAAGACCCCACAATAGAGTAACTAAAGGCTTATGTTCTGTAAGATCAGAGATTTTTGGTAATAAAGCATATGCCTTTAAACAAAAAGACGGGTTATTTTGTATTTTGAGATGAGAGTCTTTCTATGTAGCCCAGGTTGGCCTTTGACACCTGGTCTTCCTATCTCAGTTTTTTGAGGGTGGGATTACAGAGGTGAACTGTCATCCGTGGCACAGAAAGAAATGCCAGGTTAAAACCAGTTCACAGGTCATAATTTTATCACTGATCTATTATATTGCTTCCTGAATTAAGATGTGTTGTAGAATTCATTTTTACATGAGAGTAAATGGGGGATCCCCCTCCCCCCTTTCTCTTTTTGCTTCCCCTGTCTTCCCTGACTATGGTTCTGTATAAGCATCACACAAGGAAATGAAAAATTCCTTCTTAGTAAGGACTGCTCAGCTCAGTATTAAATTTCCCCCATGCTAGAAGTTCTGTATTAAATGATCTTCACAACCAGAATTCAGACAGCAGTGCAACAGTCCAAGTCATGTTTTGTTGGAGTACAGTGAAGGAGGAAATGAAGTAGATCCTGCTCTTGAAGATGCCTGAGCTTTAGCTGTGTGCAGAACTCCACTCCTCTGAAGTTCCTTCCTGCTCAGAATGTTTTCATTTCTCAAGCTTTAAAAAAGTCTGGCCATGCATAGTGGTGCAGAGAAAGGAATACAACTATCTGGAAAAAGCATTGATCTTCTGCCATCAGAGCAATGCTGGTTAAAACTGCATGGAAATCCCATCCTGCCCCAGGCAGCAAATATGATACGGAGGGGGAGCCCTTATTTATGCACACTGCTGGTGGGGAGTTGTAATCTGCTACAGTGGAGATTTCTCAAAAGAACTAGAGATAGACTGTCCTATCACAGAGCCACACCACTCCTGAGTATAGACCCAGCGGATTCTAAACACAGGACAGCAGTGCAGGAGGGGGTCTTCTGAGCAGGAAGACATGGGGGGGTATTGGAGGTGAGTTTGAACAAGGTATAACGATAAATATGTATTAATAAATAAACTGCTACTATATGACATAAAATGAAAGGAGAAGCAGGGTAGGTGTCTGTCAGGGTTGTTTGCAGCCTGTGGAATGTGACTTAGGAGAGACAGCACCTTACTGTAAGTTTTGTGGCAAAGGCTCCCTCCCTGCAAGGCCCATTCCGTGTTAGCTTCCAGTTCCCACATCCACAGAGCTAGCTTTGGGTACTGGCTGGTGGGCAGACTGACCTTAGGCAGACTGCTGCCAGCTCAGGAGCCACATTCCTCTAAAGAGATCATCACAACAGCCATTCTTTGTAGGTGGAAAGCAGCCCAGCTACCATTGGCTCTAGAAGCTCTGTGCTTCTCTATAGGTGCCCCTTTAGCACCCTATGCACCCCACTCCACGGACTCTTCCTGGCTCTTTATTGCTGATGCCTAAATTGGGCTTTTAAAAACATGAGTCTTGATGATGACTGGAAATTCATCTTTAAACTTAGCAGTATTGATAGGATGGAAACTAGGGTAATAGCTGATACGAATCCTGTGTCACTGTCCTGGGGCTGCTGTGACAAATGACAGTGTGAAACTCCCAGGCCAGTAAAAACCCCCCAGTGTAGATAGAGGGTAAAATGTCAGAATGGCCTCCCTGCCAGGACTCAAAATAATTCATCCTGGTCTACTTTTCCTAGACCCTGGCCACAATCTCCAGTCTTCATTTTGTCATTCATGTGGGTTTAGCTTCTGGTCCTATCACTCTCTCTCTCAAGAGGGGAGGATACTTGTCAGCATTTAGTGCTAACCCAGAGAGTCAAACACCCTTTCTAAATAGGATAGCCTCACAGGTTCTGGGGTTAATACCTACTTTGTTTAAGCTTCGTGAGTTTTAACTTTGAATGTGTTTTATGAACTCCTCTAGGGTTTTTTTTGTTGTTGTTGTTTTTGTTTTTTTAAGCTTTATTCATTAAACTCATATCTAAATTAAACCCTCCACTTGTGGGATAAATGAACCAGAAGATAGTCTACAAATAAGCTCTATGGGAAAATTGCACCCACTTTAGGGCCTTAAACTTCCACACCATCCAGTAGCTACTGGCCATATATGGCATCTTAAAGAAAGGTTAAAATTCTGGTTGTGCTAGACTTCAGTAGCCTCAAAGCAGCATGTTGCTGTGAGCTACCACAAGGAACAGTGCCAACGATGTAAAAGATATAGTGATCCTTTAAATTATTGCAGCATTTCACCTATTAGTTTAACTATGTTGACCCTTCTTGTGTTGTTTATTTTGTATTCTGATTTTCAAACCATCTGTAGAGGATGTATACGTTTTGATGATTTAATAGAGGAGACATAAAAGACTACCATGGGGCTGGCAAGATGGTCAGTGTGTAGAGGTGCTTGCCACTGGGCCTGATGTACATTGCCTTCAGTTACTCCACTCCCTGAGCTAACCTACAGTGAGAATTGGCTGGGTAGACCTGCTGTGCACTCTGAATCCAAACCTAATCACAGGTTTAGCAGAAACCCAGTAGTCCAAGTACAACAGATACAGAATAGTCAAACAACTTGTACAGTCACACCAGCCAGAGTATGCCAGCTTCCGTTGTTGAAGGAACACTGGTGCATGAATTGAGTTTTCAGTACTACGCAATCTCCCCACCTCCAACAGATTTTGGCACATTGCATCTGTTTTCTGCCTTGGTTGAGGTCTGCATGGTTGACTTGTACTGTGTGTTGTTAGCCTGTAGTGAAGCCTGTGCCCATATCTGCATGTCTTTGTTACAGAGTAGTATCACTATGTATCTCTTCATTGACTTGGTAGATATTTAGTCTGTTTTTGCAATTTTGCATTGTTATTTTCCCTGGTGATTCTAGTATCCACAGAATGATTCTGTTGAAGTCAGTTGTTACTGGGATGGTAATAGAAATGGGCTTTGTCTTTTTCATTGCAGCTATTGGGATTCTTCTAGGAAAAAGACCTAAGGGGAGCTAGCATGTATACTTGTATAGTAGTAATTTTAGTATCGACTTGGGTGCCTTTTGTTTCATCAGGTTTAAATAATTCATTCTTACTGTTGATGTCTATGTTAAATTGGGCCCTTGGTTGCCCAGTGTGCGTTTATAACTCTGGCTCTTCCTCTTTCCATACTTGACCCATGCTGCTACAGACTGGCACATTCTTGAGTAGTGTGGGTATGTAGAATTGTCTACTGCTGTATTTATATGTGCTATGATTGCATTGCTGGGTTTCTGAGGCCTGACTCTTAGCAGTAGATTTTTCTCTTCTGTTTCTGTGTATTGCTTTGATTCATGTCTCTTTCTGTAGTTCTTGAATTTTATTTTGGAGGGTTTTTGGCTTTGGTTTTTTTTTTTTTTTTTAACTCATTCAACATCTTTTTTAGAACTTTAATTCTCAAGCCTCAAAATGATACCTGGATTAAGGATGGCTGGATATGAGCTGCTGGCTGGAGCTCAGGCAGCACTTGCTTAGGGTGCCATTCAGTGCTGGGTGTGAGGAAATGACGACATCACTATAGCTGTTCTCTTGTTGATTTGGTTTTGAGCTAAACTGAGTGCTTTGAGGAAAATGGGAAGGATGGAGTGATGTGTTAAAGTGATGAGGCTCAGAAGACATTTCCTGCACTTGCTTTCATCAGTGTCCTGATTGTGATCCTTTGTGAGCTCCTGTAGTGTCCACACTGCTCATAACTCCTTATCTAAATTTCAGGCAAAGTCCTGTGTTTGCCATGTGTGCGGCATCCACCTGAACAGGCTGCACTCTTGCCTCTACTGCGTCTTCTTTGGCTGTTTCACAAAGAAACACATCCACGAACATGCAAAGTCAAAGCGGCATAACCTGGGTAAGGTACCCTCCTGCAGTGGGGGCAGGAGCAGGCATTGGCTCAGTTATCTTCCCCAAAAGCCCACTGGGATATAAGGGTCTCTGTAAAACTAAACTCTCAAGTGAGTGGTACCCTTTGCTTGAAACCTTTTAAACTGGTGTTATATTTTAGCAATGGGTTTTCCTGGTTTTCAGTAATGCAGGTTATGAAACTCTAGCTGAGCATCCTATGACCTGAAGTATATGTAGTTGTGCATGTGTGTGAAGTAGTTGTGTATGTGTGTGTATGTGTGGTGCTGTTGGCAGTCTCATGTGAAATTGCCGTGCAGCCAAGAATGACCTTGAATTGAACTTCTGATTCTCCTCCTTCCCCTCCCTAGTACAGGCACTGTAGGTTATGTCTGCTGTGCCTAGCCATTGCTTTGCTCTTTTTTTTTTTTTTTTTTAACTTTATTTATTTATTTGCCTTGGTGTTTGCCTGGAACTGGAACTACAGACAGTTGTTAGCTGCCATGTGGGTGCTGGGAATCGAACCCGGGTCCTCTGGAAGAGCAGACGGTGCTCTTAACCGCTGAGCCATCTCTCCAGCCCCTGCTTTGCTCTTTTAAACAGTCTTGTTACTGAGCCCCAGACAGTCTCATACATGGATCCTGCATTGTCAGCCTTCAGGGTGCCTGAAGCACTGTCTTGTCATGTTAGATCTGATTTTGTTCTCCTCCCTCCCTCCCTCTTCTGTCTGCAGCTATTGACCTGATGTATGGCGGTATATACTGCTTCTTGTGTCAGGACTACATCTATGACAAGGACATAGAAATCATTGCCAAAGAGGAGCAGCGCAAGGCTTGGAAGATGCAAGGTGCGTTCCCAGTGCTTAGAGAGAAGGCTAGGGACATAATGGTCAGGGACCAGTGGCTTGGGCTGGGGAGGAGAGAAAACACAAGTCCTATTTTCCTGTGGCAGTCACACAGCTCACGGAAGCTGATGCAGGAACCATGCACATTTAGCTGAGATGGGTTATTGATCCTTCAGAGAGGACGGATTGGCTCTTCCACCACAATACCCCAAACTGTGCCCATCCTCCCCACGGAAGGTCTGTTAGACGTTAATCCTTCCCTTTCTTACTTCATTCTCAATTCTGCCAAATTGAGATGTTGTTGTATTGCCTCTTGCTGGACTAGTGTGGGAACTCCTTAGATATTGGGCTAGGGTCTGGCTCGGTGGAGCCATTGCCTGCCTAGCATTTGCAAAGCCTAGGGCTTGAACCCACAACACTACAAAAAAGGAAGAAATAAAAACTGTTGAAATGTGCCTGTCTTAGGGTTTCTATTGCTGTGAAGAGACACCATGACCACAGTAACTCTTATAAAGGGCAACATTTAATTGTGGTGGCTTGCTTCCAGTTCAGAGATTTAGTCCATTATCGTGGCAGGACATGACGGCATGGGTGATACTGAAGAGGTAACTGAGAGTTATACATTTTTCAAAGGCAACAAAAAGTGGTCTGTCTCACTGGGTTATGACTTGACTGCATGAGACCTCAAAATCTACCTCCAAGGTGACATGCTTTCTCCAACAAGACTGACCACAGCTCCTGATAGTGCCACTCCCTTTAGGGACCATTTTTTTTTCATACCACCACAATGCTTGTACTCTTGGCAGTGGAGTTAGATATATCATGAAGACAATACTATTAAAAATTTTGTTCTCTTTTTATTTTCATATACAGTAAAACCACCTTGTCTCAGCATTCACAAAATGTGTGTATTCCAGTTAATCAAAACCCAGAAACCATGCAGAAGTTCTTCACACATAACAATGTCAGTCTTGTAAATTCATTTCCTAAATTTTACATTTTATCTAGTAAAAGGCTGTTTTGAAACTTTTAAGTGCTTAACAAAATCATATGGTAACAATTACTTCATAAATACAAAATATTATGTCTCTTCTTGGTAAGATTTAGTATAGTAAGGTAACCTTTCAGCTTTTCTGTGTGGAAACTGCCCAGTTCTTGAATGTTTCTGTTTGCAGAAGTTGGCATCTTCTATTAGCCCATCATAAAAAAGTTCTACATTGGGGGCTGGAGAGATGGCTCAGCGGTTAAGAGCACCGTCTGCTCTTCCAGAGGACCCGGGTTCGATTCCCAGCACCCACATGGCAGCTAACAACTGTCTGTAGTTCCAGTTCCAGGCAAAACACCAAGGCAAATAAATAAATAAATAACAAATAAATAAAGTTAAAAAAAAAAAAAAAAAAAAAAAAGTTCTACATTATAATAAGTGTTACACAAAGATCCTAAACAAATACTACCTGCATGGTTTTGTTTGTCTTTTGTTCTGGTTTTTATTTTTCAAGATAAGGTTTTTTTGTGTAGCCCTGGCAGTTCTTGAATTTGCTTTGTAGACCAGTCTGGTCTTAAACTCACAGAGATCCACCCACTTCTGTCTCAAGTGCTGGGATTAAAGGTGTGCACCACCATGATTTTTATATGTACTTTAGCCTTAATAAAATGCCATAGTTAACAGTATATATGTACTCTTGAAAAAGAAACCCATAATGAAAATATTATAAGGAAAGAAATTTGTTAAATTTTGTTTATATTTGCCAGTGTGTAACTGTGTGCACACTCTTATGTAAACATCAGATATTCTCTTGATCTCCATCTTATATTTAGAGACAGGGTCTCTTACTGAACCTTTTAAATTGAGCATCTTATCAATAAGTCCCTAGGATTGGACTGGGGTTGGCAGGCACATGCTGCTGTGCCTGGCTTTTACGTGGGTGCTGTGGATCCTAATTGGGGTTGTCATGCTTACATGGTAAGCACTTTGCCAAGTAGGGCTTCCCAACAAAGAGCCATACGTCTAGTGAGTGAGTCTGTCAGCCACTAGCTGTAATTTGCTGTGTGTCCCCCCTGCTCTCAGCACCAGTGTGTCAGGTCATCACAGCTTCTGTTTACAAGAGAACTTAGCTAATCGTGCCTGAGCCTGTTTTCCATCTGCTTAGGTGTTGGAGAGAAGTTTTCAACTTGGGAACCAACTAAGCGGGAGCTAGAACTGCTGAAGCACAACCCAAAGAGGCGGAAGATTACCTCCAACTGCACCATAGGTGGGTGAGGGTTGCAGAGTATCACAGAGATAGATAGGAAACCTTGCATTTCTTAGCACACAGTACAGGGTTCTGGCTGGTCCTTGCTTGAATGTCCTTCCTGGATTTGTTCAGCACCCAGCTCTTAGGCATCTAGTCTTCAGGGACTGCTGTAGATGTGGGATGCAGAGGGATGAGACGATCCCTCCCAGTTCCTTGGCATTTGCGTGTTTGAAGAGACTCAGAGATGCTCTTCATAGAGAGATGATAATGTCAGTGAGTGAAGGTGCTCATCAGACCTTTTTTGGCTTTTTGAGACCAGTTTCTCTTATAGCCCTGGATGTCCTGGAACCTACTCTATAGACTGGGCTGGTCTTGAACGCATAAAAATCTGCCTGTCTCTGCCTCCTGAGTACTGGGATTAAAAGCATAGGGCACTACCACCACCCCAGCTGATAACCACTTAGTCTAAAAAGGAATAAGTATATCCTAGAGCTTGTTTGAAGAGTGTTTTGCCTTGTTAGAGAGGCTCTCTTCTGACCTGTTTGCATAGTGAATACATTTGGGTACTACTGTGAAACAATAAAGGGCAAAGTGCAGGGGCAGTGGTGATGAGTGTTGTCTAGATCATACAGAATTAGAGAACACTGCACTTGCTACCCTTGTGCTGCTTGAATGAATTGAAGAAAGTGACTGGTCATGGAAATGTGCAGGAAGTTTCAGCTGGGATCTGGCATCCTGGGGCTGACATGCACAGGTGATCCTGCTCTCCATGGTTCCCCATCCAGGTCTTCGAGGACTGATCAACCTGGGAAACACGTGCTTCATGAATTGCATCGTGCAGGCGCTGACGCACACACCACTTCTGAGAGATTTCTTCCTGTCAGACAGGCACCGCTGTGAGATGCAGAGCCCTAGCTCCTGCCTGGTCTGTGAGATGTCCTCTCTCTTCCAGGAGGTGAGTGCAGGAAGAAGCAGCTGTACATACATCTGCCTTCTTCTCCCCTTTTCAAGAGAAGTGAAATAGTTGATGATTGCCTTGCCTAATTCTTTTTCACTGTGTGTGACTGACTGTGCTGTGGAGGGTATGGCTTTTACAAAGGGATTGCTAGAGACAGTTGTTAGTTTGGGTTTTGGAGACACATGGTTCACCAAGGAGAGAAGCCCTCAAAGTTGTCAGAGACAACTTATGAATGGCATCCATCTTTGTGAATCCTGGCAGTTTCTTGTGTAAATACTGTTGTCTGGGGGCTGGAGAGTTGATTAAGAGCACTGGCTACTCTTCCAGAGGACCCAGATTCAATTCCCAGCACCCACATGGCAGCTCACAACTGTCTATAATTCCAGTTCAGGAGATCTGATGCCCTCACACAGATAGACATACAGGTAAAACACCAGTGCACATAAAATACAAATAAGTAATTTATTTAAAAATATATCAGTTTTTTTAAAAATAATGTTGTCTGCACCTTGTAGATGTATATACACCAGCCCCTTTTCCTGCTCCATTCTCTGGGGAAGTGTATAGCCCTTCCCAGGTGTGCTTTCTGTGCAGACTGACAGCACAGAGAGTTGGTGCTTGCTAAGGCTGTCCTGGATCTCATGGTAGCTGCACTTGGTTTGTGCCTATCCATGTGTGTCCCCAAGCAAAGCAGTGTCCCCTTGCTTGGGGTTGGGATGTGCTCAGGCTTGGTCTTAGCACCTACTGTCTTAGTGGCCTCAGACCAGAAATAACTTCTTTTCCCATCCTAGAAATGATGTACAGAGACTAGCTAGCATCTTTTACCAGTGTGCATCTCGGCATCTCTGCTTGTGTGTTGTCAGGGCTGCCTTGGGCAGGGTGGAGCAGTGGGCAGAGTTACACAGTGGCTTTGTAACTGAAATGATTCAGCTGGCCTGTCCAGAACAAATTTGGAAATTCTTGTCTAGTCCAGCCTATTACTAACACCTGCACTTACTGGTAACTGAGGCCTGTAGTGACCGACAGGTGAAATTGTCAGAGGTTACAATGGAAAAGAAAACATGCTGAGAAGAGCACTGGAGTTCACTGATTTTTAACTAGCTATTACTTTGTGACTAATGCACCTCTTTTGGATTATTCTTAAACTGGTGTTTAGAAGGTATATGCGGTAAGACTTCTTAGTATATAGATTTGTGAGTTGACAAATGGCTAAAACCTCCACCCTCACACCTTTCTGAAGCCAAGCCCCCTGCTCCTAGTGACTTAAGTTTATGTCCCCTGAATTCCTATTCTTGTGTACATGGTATGGCTGGGTGTGTGGAAGATGTCCCAAATATTGTGTATTGCACTGTTCCACTGTTTCAGGGCTGCCTTGGTTTTCAGTGCTGTCTAAAACAGTCTACTGCTCTGAGTACTTCATGGCTTAGGTGCTGTGTAAATCCATTTTTAGTTCTAGTCTCTAGCTGTTTATTGCTAGTAGAAGTTGAACATTACTCATCTGATAAGCAGAACCCAAATCCTAAGACTTTGTTCACTGTGATGAAGTCCACATCTGACCTGGTGGTTTAGTGCACACACTTAATAAATTACCTTCATACGGTATGTTGAGTTTTGTAGACCTGGGTCCCATCCACAAGATGCCTCATTTGCAAATACTCTAAAATCCTAGACACTTCTAATCATAACCTTTTGGATGCTCACCTTGGTCCAAGGAACAGGCTGGGGCTGTTTTGCGGCTTGACTCACCTGGTGCCTGCAGAGAAATGGGTAGATCGATGTCAGCTGTTTGTTGGGTTATTTTATGGCTAATACATGAAAACAGATGGTTTGCAACTCTGAATTAGTTTAGTATAAAGCTTTATGGTTGTGACAGAAAAGTACAACCAAAGCTCAGAGTTTAAGTAGGCACCGATTCTGAGGTGTCTCTGGCAGGGCTTGCCAGGGTTGTGTTATGTGATTCCACCACAGCCTTCATTTTAAACATACAACACACGCTGCTTCATGTGTGCCAGGGCCAGTGAGTGCTGAGACACCTCAGTGACAAGACGGTTGTGTGACACTATATATGCAAATTCTTAGTACTCTTCCGGAAACACAATGGTGTTATTACAGAAAACAAAGGCACTGAGTATTATTTCCCTAACGTTGTTTCTCAGCGTGTAAAAACATCTTTGTGTAGCTTTAGATTATGATGTTGAATGTTTGATTTTAAAAGTTTCCATTTGAGTTGTTGGCTTGAGTTTCATTTTTGTTGTTGTAAAAAGGCTTGGAATTAAAACAAAATTTCCCAGTTTCTCAAATGACCCTAAATATACTTAATCGTCATTGTTACTTGGATTTTCACAAAGTGGCTTCTCAGGCAAAAGGGTGACAAACGACAAAGTGAAGAAGCCCTGGGCTAATGATGAACTTGGGAAGTGCATTCTGGAATGAGAGGTGGCAGGTATTTTGTGAGGCAAACATTGTATAGAATAAATTACTTGAGTTTGCTCTTCATTGTGTGGGCTTATCAGCAGAAATAAAGTAAAAGAAACTGGGACTCAAATCTGTTGAGTCCAGAAATAATTTCTGGGGCTGGAGGGATGGTTCATCAGTTAAGAGCACTGACCATTCTTCCAGAGGTCCTGAGTTCAGTTCCCAGCACCCACATGGTGGCTCACAACCATCTGTTACTGTAGTCCCACGGGATCAAATGCCCTCTTCTGGTTCGCAAATGTACAAGCATACAAAACACCCATATGCGTAAACTACATAAATAAATCTTCAAGTTTGAAAAGAAAAAGTCCATTTGATCAAACTGCCTACTCCGTCTGCAGCCACGCTTTCTGGTATGATGGCAACTGACAGGTGTCCTGGTTGTCCCTTTTCCTTCTCTCTAAACAGTTTTACTCGGGGCACCGCTCCCCGCACATTCCGTACAAGCTGCTGCACCTGGTGTGGACGCACGCCCGGCACCTAGCAGGTTATGAGCAGCAGGATGCACATGAATTCCTCATTGCAGCCCTGGACGTCCTCCACCGCCACTGCAAAGGTGGGCCTGCCATCATCCTCCTGCTGGTTTGCGCAGGCAGGGAGTTTCTTAAAAATTAAGCAGAGCAAAGCTGTTGTTGCTCACCCAGGCAGCTATAGGAGAATGCTTGATTTGTCTTACAGATAGTTTAGTTCGGTTCTGTTTCCACTAAGGAAAATTGCATAGTTGCTTCTAAAGAGGTCTCCAGTTTGTTTTGTTAATATCAATTAATTTTTGAATATTTTGGGAGGCACAATCTTCCTGTGTAGCTCATAAAGACCTAAAGCACTGGTCCTCTTGTCTCAGCCTCCCAACTGTTGGGATTACAGGTGTGAACACATCTATAATTCCAATACCCTGGTAGCAGAGGCAGGCAGATCTCAGCAAGTTCAAGGCCAGCCAGAGCCTCCTCACTCTGCCTCAGGAAAGAAAGAAAAGGAAGAATGACACACCCACCCCTCCCACCAGATAGGTTTCTTGTTGAAATCAACCCTTCACACACCTCATGAGTGTTGGTACTCCTGTGCCCTCTTGTCTCTGCTGGGTGGATGGGGGCTTGCTAACTTGTACTGTCTTGGTGACATTACTAACAGCAGTCACATGCATCTGTCCTCAGGTGATGACAATGGGAAAAAAGCCAACAACCCTAACCACTGCAATTGCATCATCGATCAAATCTTTACCGGTGGGCTCCAGTCTGATGTCACATGCCAGGTCTGCCAGTAAGTGTTCCCATCTGCTGGACAGTCACCAGGGGTGCGCCAATCTGCCATGGCTGTGCCAAATCCTGCTGCATTTCCCAGTCACAAGGGGAAATCTTGTGTAGACTTAAAGCCTAGAGCTCAGCACCACCTTAGAGAAGGCTCCCTGAGTTCTGTGCTGTTCGTGGTGGAGCACCTACATTAGTTGAGCTGTGCTGGCAATTAGCAGAGTGTCTTTAGCAGCTTCATACATATTTCTCCACTTTTATAGTCTTCAAAACTAAGGAGGAAAGCAAATAGCTCCTTCAGATTGCAGGTTATTGGCTCCCATGCTCCAGTGTGAATTGGCCCCTCTCCCATCTGCTGACATAAAGCCGCAGCTTTCCTAGGTATAGCCGTTGCTTAGTGCTTTCGCTTTCAGAGACAGAAAGGGTCCCTGTCGGTGGCTAGAGTTGTCTCCCCACCCTGCTGCTGTGCCTGGTGCTTGCTCCACTGGCTCACTCCAGGTTACTCTTAACCCTGGTTACCATCCCCCAGTGCCCACCTGTACTCTGAACAGGGTTCAAGACCAGGGCATAGGAGTCTAGGGGTGCTCATGATTTTCCAGGAGCAGCGCTCCTTTGAGGCCTTGTCTTTGAACAAGGTAAATTCCTCCCTCCCTGACTTTATAACTACTACATTCTGTTAGTAAGAGGTGGCCTTGAATTTCGGTTTCTATGTGACCCCAAGTTCCTGTTGTGAGTCTTCTCTTCCTGATGCTGTGATGTGAGCCTCCTGGCAGCACTCAGCCCTGTTAAATGCAGCGGTCCTTGTGTGTGTCTATGGGGTTGGGTCCCCTCGCAGTGTCTTTGCCCACACAGGGCACCTAGTTTCTGAGCGGTGTTGCTGGGGTTCCTAAGTGTTGTGACGTAGATCCCAGGGCGCAGAGCTATATAGCCTATAGCTCAGGACTTTATATTCTGCCAGATTCTCTAAATAAGTTCATTACTGTGAACATTCCAGTTTTGTCCTGACCTATCTGGTAGACAGGTGAGCAGAGCAGGTGGCATATTTGGCCTATCTCTAGAGGACTACACACCAGTCCTCATGGGATTTCATGTTTTTCTGCAGCGGGGTCTCCACCACCATAGACCCCTTCTGGGACATCAGTTTAGACCTGCCCGGATCTTCCACCCCATTCTGGCCCTTGAGCCCAGGGAGTGAGGGCAGTGTGGTTAACGGGGAGAGCCACGCATCCGGCACCACCACTCTCACAGACTGCCTGCGAAGGTGAGACATACCCTGTGGTATTGGTTCAGATTGCCCCTTCTTCCTTCCATCTTAGTACAGGATTCAATCTTCAAAAATTAACAGGAAGAAAATGAGTAGAAAGAGAAACAAAATGAGTAGATCTTTGAAGATTATCCTGCTGCTATAAGGTGATATGGTGATTTGGGAAGGTTTGTGAGTGGAATCTCACAGCATATCATCTGTGGGGTGGCTCTTCATGAGCTTGTCTTGATCTCTGGCAGCCTTCAGAATTGTGTATGTGGTAGATCCTGCCACCCCACTGCTGACTGGTGGCCCATGGGTGATGATGCCATTTGTGCACTGTGGGTCTTCTGAACTGCTGCTGTCACCTTTTATAGCTTTTTGTGGCTGTATACTCCATTGTTCTGAGACAGGCTAAGTTACTAAAATGTATAATGAGAAAATTACCACTATTTCCTAGACCTTTCACTAAAATATATGTGTGTGTGAGTAGGAGATGGATGGATAAGAAAAGTAAAGAGACAATAAGCTTAAGAGAAGCAAGAAAAGGTAAAGACAAAGTTCTTTGTGTTGTGAAATACAGTGCCTTTAACTGTTCGTGTGGGTGGTGAAATAACCTATTCCTTTTTCTCCCTTGTCTTTACCCGCCCCTTTTTCTTTTTAAATAAAAGCATGTTTGTTTGTTTGTTTATAGATTTACCAGACCAGAGCACTTAGGAAGCAGTGCCAAGATCAAGTGTAGTGGTTGCCATAGCTACCAAGAGTCCACAAAGCAGCTTACCATGAAGAAGCTGCCCATTGTAGCCTGCTTCCATCTCAAAGTGAGTTTCCCAGAAAGCCAAGCACAGGGCAGGCCAGCATTAGCCAGAGTACAGCCCGAGCTCACCAGCTCAGGTTAGCGCCCTTCACAGCGCCAGTTCCAAGGTGTAGGAAGTAGGGCTGCCTCTGTGCCTTCCTGTCTCTTGATGACAGTGTGTACCTCCTGTGAAGACAGGAAGGATCTGCTGTAGGAGGTAGGGTTAGATTTACTACTCTGTCTCTGCGGATGGAGGCCAGATGTCTGCCTTACTGCATGGAGACAGGGTTTCTCACTAACCTGCAGTTAGCTCCCACAATGCTAGGGTTACAGGTGCGGGTGTCCACTGCTGGCATTCTGTGTGGATATGGGGACCTGAACTCTGGTGCTCAGGCTCTCATAACTGCTAAGCCATCTTCAGCTCCTTTTAACTTTGTTTCACTTCAAAACAGATTCAGGCTAGGGATGTGAGTCAGTGGTAGAGCTCTTGCGTAAAATGCACCCCAGAACTGTGGGAAGAAAGATCCAGAAAATAAGGATCTGTTATTATGATCTAGTTCAGAGGCCAGCAGACTCTGTGGGAAAAGCGAAGAATTAGGAATTTGAGTCTTTTTATTGTTGATACATGTACGGGTGTTTCGCCTGCATGTATGTTTATCAGGTGCCCACAGAAACCAGAAGAGGGTGTTGGATCTTCTAGGGCTGGACTTATAGACCGCTATAAGCTGCCATGTGGGTGCTGTGAATCAAACTGAGGTTCTCTGGTAGAGCAGCCAGTGGTAGTATTTGAGTCTTTAAGGGTCACATATGGTTTATGTTTCTTATTTATTTTAATACCCCTTTAAAAATGTGAAAGGTCAGTCTGAGCCTGGTGGTAGGTACACAGCTGTAATCTTAGCATTTGGGAGATTGAGTCAGGAGGGTCCTGAATTGTGTGTCAGCGTAAGCAGGACTGTTTGAGGAGAATCAGTGAGTAAGGTGGACTCTTCAAGGACCCTTTGCTGGCAGCCTCCAGGTTGGGTCTACAGCTTCGTCTGCTCATGTGCTCCCTCTCTCTTCCTCTATCTCTGCAGCGATTTGAACACTCTGCCAAACTTCGGCGGAAGATCACCACATACGTGTCTTTTCCCCTGGAACTGGACATGACGCCCTTTATGGCCTCCAGGTAGAAAGGTTTGGTGCCCCTGTGTGTGTTCTAGAGAAGGCAAGTTATCTGGTGGGAGATCACCCAGTGCCAGGTTTTAGACAAGTTGTATAGGCCTCACCTCCCAAGCCTCAGTACTTAGCTGACCTTACCTTGGGTGCCTGTCTGTACTGTGACTCCTTCATTGATCATTTATCAACTTTCAAACTGGGCAACTCATCAAGATAAAGTCACAAGCAGACTGAGTGACATTTTTTTGGTGGGTGGAGACAGATTTTGAAAACAGTTGAATTGCAAGCAGTGGATTCTCTTTCTTGATCAAATTCTGTTTACCATAGACACATAAAATTTGACCTTCAAAAACTACAGTGGTTGCTAATGTGTTTGCTCTCTGTGGCTGGCATGTATAAATGTGGTAGTTTTAGAACAGTAGAAATTTATTCTCACAGTAATAGAAGCCAGAAAACTTGGTGAGAAGGATTATGATGGCCTATCTAGAAAACCTCATTTCAGCATCTCATCACATCTGCACAGATCTTCTAAATGCAGACAATACATTTTCAGAAGCCGCATGGTTGTCTTGGGCAGGCTTCTATTACTAGTCATTGATGTCCTTCCTTGTGGCTGTTCTGGGTCACTGACTAAAACCATGTCAGAGACCACGAGAACTCAGGGATGAGGCGACGTTGTTGTTGATACCAAGGTCTTACATGTCTTGCTGTCTTTTGCTAACGTTGGCTGTAGTAAATAAACTAGTTTAAACCTGACATTCCCTGCATAGCCAGCCCCTCCCTTTCTACCCAACCTGCTGCTGTGAGATGCTTCATGGGGTCCCTGTGCTCTTTAAGAGTGTAGTGTGGGGCTAACTTATAGCCTTTGGAATGAGTTCTTCTGTTAATATGTTACAAGCAAAACTTCAGAAAGTCAGTGTCAGAAGCCCCTGGGCCAGAAAGTGGCTTCAGGGTCTGCGGGGTGGGGTGGGGACTAGTACAGAAGCTCAAGCTGGGTTTCTCACGACTGTGGGGCAGTCTGCCTAGGAAAACCGGCTTCAATTAATGCTTCCGCCATGGGAGCCTGTCTTTCTGGTGGGTTGGTAATTTAGTTTTATTTTATTGCCTTGCAGCAAAGAGAGCAGAATGAATGGGCAGTACCAGCAGCCCCTGGACAGTCTCAACAATGACAACAAGTATGTGGGGTTACAGGGCCTGGGGCCCGGGATTGGGCATTTGGGAAATTGGCAGCTGACTGTCCTTCCCCTTCTTCCCGTCTCCCCTGAACAGTCTCTCCTGGTGGCAGCCCTGCTCTAGAGACCTCTAGGAGCTCAGCCTAATGAACTTGCTCCTTCTGGTGCCATTCCTCTTGATGTTGGTAGCACAGGCAGATGGCACAAGTGAAGTAGTTACTGCCACTGTGGATTGCCCCTACTCCACCTCTTCTGCCTATGCACTTCTAGGAATTATCTTTGCTGTCCAGAGCTCAGGGATGCTTCTCTAGCTCTGCACCCAGCAAGCTCTGCTTTAGGCCAGTTCAACAGACTGTAATTGAGATGCTCTGTCCTTCCACACCAGGTACTCTCTGTTTGCTGTTGTTAACCATCAAGGGACCTTGGAGAGTGGTCACTACACCAGCTTCATACGGCAGCACAAAGACCAGTGGTTCAAGTGTGATGATGCCATCATCACCAAGGCCAGCATCAAGGATGTGTTGGACAGTGAAGGGTATGTCTAGGGGCTGGGGCTAGAGGAGCTTCCTAGTACTTGCCCATCTCTTCCGTCTGACCGGAGCCACAATGGACATTCACCTTAATTTAGTTTGTCTTTGTTGCTGAAGGGATAATGGCTCCTTGGATCAGATGTCAGCTTTAGGTCATGATTACAAGGAGGGAGTGTGAGTGAGCAGAGTTGTTGTCTATGCCTCTAGACCAAAGGACATTGGGTCAGCATTTGTCCAGTCCATGCCCTACAGCGGTTCTCAATCAGCTTCTCTGCTGCTTTTGTTACTCATGGTGTGTCATCATTCACCCCGAGCCTCCTCGGGTCCTTAGGATTCCCAGCCCCTGGGACCCAAGGTGCAAATGGTGGATGTACAGCTCTGGACTCTGGGAGCTCCCTGGAGAGATCTCAGTGGAGAAAGAGTGTGCTACTTAGTGGGCAGAGGTTTGGGGTTGAAGAAGACATGGACCCTTCATTAGGGTAGTTCTGCTGTGAGCAGAGGAGGTAGTGACTACAGGAGGTCACCAAGTCAAGCTGGGTGATAAGAGGCCAGAAGTATCTCTCATTCTTAAAGTATCTTTCAAGTCTATAGACTTGAGTATTCATTCAAAAACTCAGGCTTGTGACTCATTCTTGGCTGGCGTAGCTATTTTGGAAGTTAGGAGTAAGTCCACTTTTCCCTTTGCCTCCTCAGGTACCTCCTCTTCTACCATAAACAGTTCCTGGAATACGAGTAGCCTCCTGCCCTGCTGGCCAGGAAAAGAGAAACAAAGAGAACAAGTTGGCAAGCTTCCCGACATGATCCCTGGTCTCCCCATCAGAACGCCATGGCATCCCTCCTGTGCGGACTCCTCACACATGGCCCCCTGCACTAGGAGAAGTCAGGGTGGGCATGAGCTGTAAGATGAGTGGAGTGTGCCTTTGGTGGACAGGAGCTGAGAGGCCACCTCTTCTCAACCTTGTGGTGTGCTGAGGATGGATGTCCTTAGAGAAGAGTAGCCTCTGCTGCTTTTCACCCTGCATCCCACGTGGGTTTAAAAAACACTTGCATCGTTGAAAATGAGCCCATTAAAGCTGTAGAGTAGGCAGAGGTGATGCCAGAGGGCAGAGTATTTGCGGCAACCTTCTGTGCTCTGTGGCATTAAGGGCAGGAAGTGTGTCTGTCCTTTCTAAAGTTGTAAAATAGTCCTGGGCCCAGGTTGCGGCCACCCACAGGCTAAAAACATCTGTCCTACAGATAACTTAGCATCAACTGCATGTGGAAACATCAGTCCAGAGGTTCCCTTTGTCTTCTAGAAATAAGCATCTTCTTATCTTTACCCCTTGCTCCTTTTCCACAATAGTGAATTTCATAAATGTGATAGTAGTCAAGTGAATGATTATTGAGTTTATATGGAAATCTAGGTGATCTTCTTTCCTTCTGAGAGCAGAATGTCTTGCTTTTTGATCAGTGCTGTTTCCTTGCCCTGTGCGCTGCCTTCCTCCCCATGCAGATGAGAACAGGGTCTCTGATATCTTATCTTTGCAGTAGATGCAGTAGAGTATTCCTTGGTGGTTCCATTGACATTCTTCCCATGTTTCCTAATGGTCTTTGGTCCCTTTGCCTGTCCAGGTGACTTAGTGGCTGTGTGAGATTTGAAGCTGAGTGGTCCAGGTGGAGACTGCATTGCACTGTGTCATCTGCTCAACTCTGCTCACTATAGTTTCAGTTACAGCCAGAATAAAAAGGCTTGGTGACCAGTTCTGCTGATAGGGTCAATCATGAAGTTTCTAGTAAGATATTTTGCATGTGTCTTTAGACAAAGCTTAGGTTGTCTATTTCTAAGAAATTAAAATCTAGGGTCTTTGTGTTTTCTCTTTATACCACTGCCTTTTCAGTGGTGCTTGCCCAGGAGCCTACTGGCGCATCACCCTAGGAGTTTTGGGACTGGCAAGTATTTTTAAGAGCCAGGCTCTGACCTGTAGGTCTACAGCAGTATCATGTGCATCATTTATGCATAGCAGTACAGTTGTATTCTGATTGCCCTTAAGTTAGTTACACACCCTAAATTTTCATTACATATAATTATCATGTATACCTTTTTTTTTTTTTTTTTTTTTACTTTTTGAAAATAAGACTCGTTTTCACTGACAGGCAACAGAAAAAGTGGGGCAGGTTCCAGCCCAGCTCCTTAGCTAGCTGTGTTGGGTTGAGGTAGCTGTGGCGTAACTAAGTGGCTGCTGTTCAGTCCATAGGAAGTTGGGCAGCTAAGGCCTCCTGTGCAGGGTACCACTTGCCGTGTTCTCCTCTGTTGTGTTTCTATTTCTGCATTTAAAGTAAAGATCAAACCTGAAGCATGTTTTAGAAGTTCTTTTTGAAAAACGTGAGTGAGTCTAGATTCTCAGGCATGGACCTATGTTTATGGGACTCCGCTATGGAGGTGTCCTTGGGGAATCATATTTTATTTGTGAACACCCATAGGAAAGACGTAGCTTCAGTTGGTCCAGAGGAACCAGAGCCCAAAACACTTCCTGAAGGTCTGCCTTCTTGACGGTGGTGGGTGGAGTGTCCAGAAGCAGGGAAATGAGCAGGTGTGCCGGCCAAGTCTGCTTCCTCTGTCCCCACAGCACATAGCCCGTCATCTCTGCCTGAATTTGGGGCACTGGGGAGAACAGCACCTGTTTGCTGTCATTGCGACCTTAACCTTTTATATCCAGATGCATTCCCCTTCTTTACTGTGGGCCTTAACATCCTAAACACTTCGCTCTGTCCCCATGGCAAGGAGGCCAGTCAACTCCATGACTGTCGCACATGTATCTGGCCCTACCTCTGTGTCCTGGGACCTTCAGCATGTCTCAGCTAGACAGGCATGTGTGGATGACTGATTTGAGCAGTGGACTTGGGAAGTTCTTTCAATTACCCCTTTGGATAGAAGGCAGGAAAAGGGGTTCCCATCCAAGGACCATCCAGTGTAGGTGCTCAGATGGTCATGAAGTGTGTCTCACCACAGGGCTGCATTGCCTAGCCCCTGTCTAGAGCAGTGAGCAGACCTCTTGCCATGTACTGCTGGTACCAGCCTCACAGGAGTCCAAACTAGCCCCTCTTCAGATGTCTTCAATTCAGGAGGTAGGATGGGATCTGCAGTTCCTCTCTATCCCAGGAGCCCCCCCTCAAACTGGACACTGGCCTGAGCACCCTGAACCATGTGAACCTGAGTGCTGTTGTGTTTGGCTTGCTGTGTATGCTTTTCCTTCTGTAAAATCATAGCTCTTTTTGTAAGTGACTTGTTTCATTTATTATAGCTTTGAAATCAAAAATTGTGAGGGGAAAAATCCAATGATTGTACTGTGGTTAGAAATTTTCTTATCAAGACATTTATGTCACTTTGTCCCCATCATTTTGAGGGGCTTGACTATCTCCTCCCTGGTGGCTTTTAGTCTTTCCTATATCTTAATAAAGCAACATTTTCTTCTGAAACTGACTGCTGGCCCCATTACTAAAACAGGGTGATAATAGCAGCCACAGTGGTCGGGAGCGTTAGCCGTGGATTGTCTGGGTAGAGGTGTGTGCTCCACCCCTCCTTCCTGCAGGGCATGGAGGCCACACTTTAATCCTCTGCCTGGTCTGCATAGTAAGTTCCGGTCAGTCAGGATTACACAGTGAGACCCTGGCTCAGTACACAAAAACAAACACTTGTGTGGGCAGGGGATCAGTGGGTGGAAACTGATTGTGTGCCGGAGCAGAGGTATGTCATGGAATTGACGCCTCTCCCCCCACTCCCAGACTCAGTTGGGCAGAACGAGCCCACCTCTCTGGTTGGATAAGACCTTTGTCTCAGAAGCCAGCGAGATGTGAAATTCTGGCCCTCTTTGTTATACCCTTTTATCAAAATGGTCCAGAGAAATTTACTGCATAGAATCCAGAGTTGGTCCTTGACCTCACTGTGTGGCAGTCTTATCAGATTAACTGGACAACTGCTAAATACCACAGGTGGAAACTTTCTCCATCCTCAGGGTCTAAGAGATTCAGATTAACATTCAGAGTGGTGTGGTTATAGCAGAGGTAGTGCAAGTGCATTTATATATATAATATTGTGGGTTCAATTCCCAGCCCTGCCCCCCCCCCCCCCGGGAAAAAAAAGCGGAGCTGGAGAGATGGCTCAGTGGTTAAGAGCACCGTCTGCTCTTCCAGAGGACCCGGGTTCAATTCCCAGCACCCACATGGCAGCTCACAGCTGTCTGGGACCCCAATTACAGGGTTAGGGTTAGGCATACATTTAGGTAAAACACCAATGGACATAAAAATAGATGTGCTTTAAGCCCATTTAAAGGGCAGATACAGAGAGATAGGGAAATGAATGGAATCAAGATGTGTGATGTGAAAGCCACAAAAAAGCATAAGGTTTTTAAAGCCCATTTAAACAAAACACTCAAATTTTCTAGGACGAGAGGTAAAAACAAGTCTGAGTCAGTTTCTAAGTCTGTTTGATCAGGTTTCATAATCATCTCAGTTCTTGACCTAATGCTGTACTAACTTGTGAGGCACCAGCATTAATTAACATAGTAGTTTCTAGTTACAGTTTAAATCCCATCACTCCAGTCTATCAGCTAAGTCCAGCTAGCGGGTGAGGTGATGGGAACAGCAGCTGTGCCACCGTCCTCTGCCATGCTGGTGCAGTGTTAGCAGGATGGGGATGTGTGCAGGATGCTGTTTGACTGACTCTGGAATCCCAATACACCCAATCTTGAGAACTCCAGTCACAGATTCCTCCAGACCAAACAATGGGAGCCTGGGTTCATACCTTAATTCATTCCCAGCAGCATCTCATTGTGGAGACACATCTGGAAACAGCCTTTCCTTCCTTGGGTATCTGGTCACTCAAGGAAAGAAGGCATAAAAAAGATCATGAAATGGGACGGTGTGGGAGTCCATTTAAACCTTATTAAGCTTGAAGCACCAGCCTAGACCAGTCTGCAGGAAGGACTCTGTTCCCTCCTGAGTTCACATGTTCCCCTCTCAACCAGGGAGCAGCTGCTTTTCCCACCCACCTACTGTCAACTCAATACTCCACCATGTTCCTCATGCGGCGAAGGCCAGTGTTGATTAAAGCCCCACATAATGCCCTTCCCAATTTTGTCTTTCACAGAAAGCAGTTGACAGGAAAGTATTTATCAGGAGACCAATGACCCTGGCGGCATTTCCTCCTCTAGACAGTGACTATCCTCTGACTTCCAGACTCCCTCATCTCTAAGATGAAGGGGCAGGTGCTGAGATGGCCTGAAAGTCCTCAGCTTTAAAGCTGCTTCCGATGGAGATGCAGTAAGCCGTGGGTAGATTCCATGGTCGCGAGCCAGGAAAGTGCCAGTGCATTTTTCTTGTTATAATTCCACATCTGTGAGAAATTTGGAATATAGGTTTACTTCCTTGTGGTTCCAGAGGCTAGACAGTCCAAGGGCATGGTTCTATGTGGGTCAGCAGAGAGGGAACTGCAGACAAGGTTCTTGGGCCCATTCTCAGTGGCAGTGTTACCATTAACAGGGCTGCCATAAAGAAAAGAGGCCCCAGAGTCCTAAGGTAGCATGGAGAACATGTCACCAGAGGTGGAGCACATACCTCTTCTGGTCCCTCTTAAAAAGCCACCAGGATTCAGTCACTAGACTCCACTCCATCACCTACATGGTATCTCCCAAAAGCCCCTCTGCACACTAGTCAGACTGCATTTCCATCCCCATAATGCCCCTCTGGTCAATAAAGCCTAGTGGGTAGGGGTAACCTCAACAGAAAGGTTCTCATATACCACCATTTACATGCTGGGCACAGAGACCAGAGAGGCCCCCAGCTACTGTGGCAGAAAATGAATGAAGCCCACGGGACTCCAGGAGCTACTGAGTAAAAGACGGCAAAGTTGACTGGCCTTAGGGTACTGGCCAAGAGCCACTGGGGTTGGAAGGAGGGGAAAGGAAATATCCTCTGCTGTGACTGAGTGGCAGAGGCTATCCCAAGGCATGAAAGGGGAGGGTTGTTAGTGATGATCTCTCTGTCCTAGGTCTGAGAGCACCTGGATTGCCTCAGCCTGAGAAAGCAGCAAGGCAATAGATACTTCCCATCACATTGCAATGAGAACAACCATCACCTGAAACCTGGGGAGGGCCAGAAACAGGAGATGACCCTCCATGTGCCAGAGCCCCCAGGAGAAAAGCATAAAGCTGAGGTAGAACGGGAACATACTGAACTCAGTTGCCATTGAGAGCACCACGAAGGGAATATGGAGCCAGTGGGGCCCTGAGAGTAAACAGGCAACCACCCAATCCCACCTCCGTTCCTAACTAGATTGAAATGAGGTGTCAAGTACTTCTCCAGTCTTCTGAACATGGCTGGCATTCAGGCAAAATGGTACAATACCAAAGAGCAAATGAAAGACCCACGGTCAAGAGACAGACAAGTGGACAGAAACAGATGGGTGGACAGCAGGTGGGGCTGCAGCAGAGATGGAGGCTAGCAGGAATCAGGAAAAGCCCAGAGGCGGCTGTGGTAAGAGACCAAGGCTCCCTGAAGAGACTCAGCAGGTGAGGAACAGAACTTGAGATGTAGGAATGATCCAAAGCGAACCACAAGGCCTCAGACTCCGAAGATAAAGGGGAGAGAGAAAAACATCAACCAAACAGAAATCTTAAAAGAATCCAAAGTAGAATAAATAAATTAACCTAAACAATGAGCCTTTAAACATCACATTCAGACCACGTGGGGGGAGGGGAAATAAGATAAGTATTATAGAGGATCAAGAGCAAGAATCTGCACAGGGAAAGATGAACTGTTGGTGGACATGTAAGTGTTAAGCCAGGGAACACTAACAGCTCTGAAAGCAAGGTGTTAGAATCATTGCTGGGGTTGGGGGAGTCTCCCCCGATGATGCAAGTGTGACAGCTCCTCTACAGCAGGGGAGGGTTCCCTGGAGAGGTTGCCCTGGAGTTGAAAGCCTGGGAATATCACAAAGTCACACCACATAACCTCACTTAAGATATTTATTGGGAGGGAAAAATCCAGGAGAATGGTGGTTGCCTCTGCCAAGCTGGAAAAAGGCAGCCCCAAACTGAAGGGCTTTTGTAGGTTTCCTAAGGGCAGAGCTTTCTGGGGTGAAGATTTTTCTGAGTGAGGATTGGTAGGACCTCAGATCTTGAGCTTGAGACAAGCACAGAGACTGGTTGGGTTTCTAGTCTTGAGTTGATTAGAGGCACGGTGTGTTTCCTTGGCTCTGGTCTAAGGGCCAGGGTAGTCTTTCACTGGCCCATTTTACTCTAGTGCAGCCACAGGATGACCAAGTGGTGCTCACCCCTGACTGGCCACACCCAGTCCTATCCTGATCCATGGTGGGGAGAAAGAGGCTGAGGGAGGCTGGCCCAGAAATCCAGGTAAGAAAATCAGAAATGAAAAGGCTGTGAATTAAGAATAAAATTTTATCATCTTTGAAAAAAAAAAAAAAAACAGTTGCAATGAGAAATTGTGTTAAGGAAAATATGATTTAGAAAGACAAACACCAGGTTTTTTCACATTTACAGAATCTAGATAATGTTTTAAAGACACTAAATTAGAAAGGTATCAGTTTGTGTAGAGAAGAGACCGGTGGAAGAAGAGAGGATTAGGAGGTGGGAGAGACTGCCAAAGCACACTGTAGACAGGCTTGCAAAAGCTGCAGCAAACCAGGTTTATTTAATTAGTATATACTAATAAAAAATTTAAGGGACCATGCATGTGAAACCAGTCTGTATTCTGCAGGCTGACCCAACACAACAGGTAGAATTGGCAAAACAGCCCTTTCTTTACAAAGAGAAAATACGTATATATTACACAAAGGATCCACTTAAAGCTGACTACACACTCTGAATGTTGTCTTTAAGGCTGAGCCTGGACTCCCAGTACCCTGTGACTTGGCACACCTCCTCCTTCACCCACAGTTCCAGAAACTTCTTGTATTCACAACTCCTTGGCTTTGGATGAGCAGGATTTTAAAACCAGAAATCTTAAAGACTAGAAACAGGTTCCTTTCCCAGAGAGACTGAGCATCGGCATCTCTCTCTGAGCTTGTCCTGGGATGTTCCTTAGCCCACAGCCAGCACATGTCTGTAGCAGGGGTCAGGGGCTTCCTAGCAATGCTGTTGTAGCAAGTTGATCATGATGGGCGTGATAATGATGTAGGCTGGCTCAATACTTGGTGAGACATCTTGGACAAGAACTTGTTAGATGCCAGTTTGTCAACAAAAATCTCAGAAGGCATCCGCTGTGGGTTGAATTTGTCCCCCAAAACTCTTGCTGAAATCCTAACCTTTAGTGCTTCGAATGTGGTCTTATTTGGAGATGGAGTTTTTACAGAGAAGTCAAAATGAAGCCATTAGATGGATGAAAGCATGAAATGTAAAGGAGAGAAGGGATGGGGAAGGGAGAAGGAAAGGAAGTGTGTGTGGGAGAGAGAGAGAGAGAGAGAGAGAGAGAGAGAGAGAGAGAGAGAGAGAGAGAGGGCTGAGTGTAGAGTGATAAAATGACCACCAATGTGGCAAGGAAAAGCCAAAAACAGAGCTTGCATGTGCAGCCTCTGGCATGCGCAGTCCCAGGAAGAGCTAGTTCTGCAGAGACTGTGACTGCAGGCTTCCAAACGCTGTGGACAGCCACTTTGTGTTGCCAGAGCCATCAGTGTCATAGTGTGAATGGCAGCCTTATCCCTGGGCAGCTATGGGTGTGAGAACAGGGCACCTGTTGTGTGGCCTCTGGGGTAAAAAGGGTGAAATTTCACTGTGTACAGTTTCAAACTTAAGCTTGCTGGGAAAATGCTTCTGAGGGTATTTTCATGCACTTAGAGGTTTAAATGCAACTAAAAAGGTTAGCATAGGTGCTCATTAAAAATGGGTGCAAGTGAACATACTCATGGCGAGGTCCGGGGAACACTTCACCTGGAGGCCCTCACTTTCTTGGCTACAACATATCAGCCACACACACACATGTGGACACACATACCTGCATGCACCAAATTCACACACACACACACATATATGCACATCTATATGTGACTCATACAGACACACAATTTAAGTACACATGCACACAACACAAACCAGCGTCTGCACATACACATACAGATTACTTAATTCACAAACACTGTGCAGTTATCTGTGTTCAAGGCCCTAGGGAAGAACACTCGTTTATGATAACTGTGAGAACAATGCTCCAGGTGCCGGCCATTCTCCATCATTCTCCACTAAAGAAGAGGGCATATATTAACTGCTCTGCCTAAAGTATGGGACACAGTGGCACAGGTGGTGCTGGGGATGTGGGCGCTGCAGGTGGTTGCTTCATTGCGGGTGATGTCTTCTTCCTCCGGTATCTTCTCCTCTCCCCTCTCTCACACTCCATCCTCTTCATCATCTCCTTCTTCACTGGCTGTCAAGCTCCCGGACCAGTGTCCCCGATGGGCACACGCACGACGCCCAGACCACTAATGGATGCATGCGCACAGGGCTGCGGGGCGGCAGTGCCGGCTAAGCCGAGAATCCCAAGCGTGCACGTGCTCTCCTGTGTGGGCGACCGGCGCTCCGGGAAGCAGAAGCTACACGTCTCGACAGGCTGGGGTGGCAAGGCCACCTCGCTGCGAGCCTCCTCTGTCGCGGGACCTGAGGGGATGGATCGAAGAGGGTGCTGTGGGCACCGAGGGCTGTGCCACACTGCCTGGCCCGGGAGCCCAGCGCTTCTACAACCATCCCAGCACTGCATGCCCTTGAGCAGGCTGTCAACGCTGGACTCACTTCTCCCTGAACTCTGAAACCATCAAGCTCCCGCCCACAGGTGAACCCCCTTTTCTGGCTCTCCTGTCAAAGCCTAAGCTAGCAGCCTGACGCCCACCCTTTCCACTGGCCCCGCTGCTTAAACCTGATTTCTCGGAGATGGTCCACAGGAAGTAGAGGTAGTGGCAGATAGGGAAGGGGAGGCTGCCCGCACTTGTTAGGGAAGGAGGCCTGGTTTTCTGTACTTACGGTGGGGAGACTTTGCCTGTGGCCCACGCGGCCCCGAACACTGGCTAGGAAGCGGCTCTCTACGCCGGAGGAAGCAGGCCAAAGCCACCAAGAAACAGCAAAAGATGGCACAGAGGCAGAGCCCCAGTGTGCAGTAAATGAGGGCTAGCTGTTCGCTGCTCAGCCTCAGTCCTGTGGATGCTTCAAGACAGAAAAGAGCGTAAATTCAAGGGGACACCCACTCCCCAGTTTTCCCTTTTTGCAAAAGTGTTTTATTTAGGCCTGTGGCTACTCGTACCCATCCCTATTCCAGGGCTAAGCAACTTCTCTACCCTGGACTTTTCTTCTTACCTCACTAAGCCCAAGAAATCCACATGGCCATCTCTAGGCCTACCTTTCTGATAAGGACATGGGATTCCTTTTCTGGCCCCAAGATGTCACTGCTATGCTTTCCTGAGGGAATTGGCCCTTTCCAGCCCAAACTGATGACACATTTTTCCAAGACCTTAAAGCTGGATTCCTCTGGAGCTGACCCATTCAGTTTTCTCCACAAGCTTTGGAGGTAGACAGACCCAGAAATGAATGTGTGGATGCTGGTATCCAAGGGTGGCAGTCTAAGGAGGATGGCTTCTCCTAGCATCAGGGTGAGCTTAAACTTGAAATCAGGACCAGAGAGATAAGGAGTCTGAGGGCAGGAGTGAAGCAGGACTCCTGGGTGAGGTACAGGATACTGTACAGCTCAAGACTTGAACCTCAGGCTTTGGATGAGGGACTAAGACTTTGTTCCAGGCCAAAGCTCCCTGCTAATGACATTGCTCCTCCCAAACTATCCCCCCCCCCCCCCCCCCCCGCACGCGCGCGCGCGCCCCATCCTACAAAGCAGAGGCTAAAGCATGCCCTGTGATAGTGGGAGGCAGGCAGACCACTCCCTTGAAGGAGGAAGTGGAAGTATAAACTTATACAGAATTTATCAATGAACTTGCTCAGAAAACACTAAATTGCACAAAGGTAAAGTCTAACAACAGAGCACTGTCTCTGCCAGGCAGTATACAGGACAGCCCTGGCTGGCAATGTTAGGTCATCCCTGTGCCTCTAATTAGGACAAGCAGAATTCTGCCACAGACAGAAGGACCTCAGTTAACAACTGCCTGGACAACGCAGGGCTAGTCAGTAGGATAGCTATGACAATACACTGTACATCTCCCCATCTGTCCAAACAACCAAGCCTTGGAATTCCGTCTCTGTAGAACAATGTATAATTGCTTCAAGTGTAACTCGGGGCTGTGAGTCTATATAAGCTGAGGGGGATTTCTGTTCAGGGCCAGTTCCCTTTTGTGCTTTATTTAATAACATGCTGAGGAGTTTTTCATTTATGAGTCTTAAGTGTGTGGAGTGTTTTCTCACTGAGAAAGCATAAGAACACTGCAGTAGCTCAGCTGTAGTACTGAGTATCAGGTGCTTTTTGCACTGGACTTTCTGGGGAGCAGAAGATAAAGGGGGTCAATACCTTTCTTTTAAAAACTGGATGGGATGTAATTTGTAAATCATCACTTTACCACTTAGTGAATTTTGAATGTTTCTTTTTTGCATATTCATGAAGTTTCACAGCCATCTATCTCTACCCCTTAATTTGAGACTATTTTTTTATCACCAATGATAAACTTCCTATCCCATGAGTGGTCCCTCCCCATTTTCTCCTCCCTGGCTTCTGGTGACATTTGTCTGTGCTCCATCTCTATGAACTGACCACCCTTTTCTGGACATTTTATACCTCACAATGACAGGTATGGGGAAATTATTCAGGATATGCATGTAGTGTCCATGAGACATTACTGGACAACCACACACACACACACACACACACACACACACACACACACACACATACACACACATGAAGACCCAATAAGATTCTACTTCTCTTTTATGTTGTCAATCAGATGCTGCCTTGAACTGATTTCTCTTAGTTTCCAGGCATTCATTCCTTATACCAACTGGAGTCTGATGTAACTTATTGTACAGACACCCCGTCCTTTTGTAGGGCTTTGGTACATGGTCCAGCCAGCTGTATGATTACTAAATAAAACATACGTTAGTCATGATTTTGAGACCGCTTCTTCACTAACTTTGTCTCTTAACATTCCTCACAAAGTTATACTAGAGGTAATGGCCGACCTTTGAGCTTTAACACGGTCTCCTCCATGTGTATATACCATAGAGTGGTTAATGCTAACAAAGAAATTATCAGCCTCACTGATCTTTATGACAGAGCCTGCCAAGTGTTCTTCAGCCTGCCCACTTCCTTTAATGAGGACTAAACTACCCAACTGTTTTAATTACACTCTCAGTGAGAATTATAGTACACTAACAATCTCACTTTGGGAGTGTTACGGATGCTCTGCTGCTTACATAACTCACTCCAAGGTTCACACTGTCATCACTCAACTGTCAAATGTTCTGGAGCTTTGCCATCTGTTAAGTGTTGTGGTCCCTTAGAAGGACCCTTCTCTGAGAGGCTCTAAATGCTGCCTATTCCGCATTACCCCTTTGCCAGCCCATAAGCAGTTAGTCTGTGCCTCCAAGCCCCTAAGAAGTTAGGATGACCTCTGAGAAGGGGGGAATGAGGGACCAGGAGTTAGACAGACTCCCTAGTAGGCAGACATATAGGGAGAGGGGCCATGACGAGTTAGTAAAGATGATGAATTTCCAAGATGGCCAGCTTCTTCCTTACCTCAGGCAAAAGCCTGGCAGCTTAAAGCAAAAGCTTGATGGGGCCCCCTGCTGATGGGCTGGCCCTATGATATGAGTTCAAAGCCAGACTGATTAGGAGGCCACAGTTCTGAGCCAATCAGCTACCCTGTCCTTGTTCAAATCTGTCCTAAGCAACACCTTGCTGGTCATAGTGGCGCACACCTTCAGTCACAGCACTGGGGAAGCAGGGACAGGTAGATCTCTGTGGGTTTGAGGTGTGCCTGTCTACACAGTAAGTTCTAAGACAGCCAGGACTACATAGACATACACTGCCTCAAAACAAAACAAAAAACCAACAAGAAACAAAACTGGCCATTCCTAAATTAGGAGGAAAAGACCATTCAATGACATACAAATCAAAACCTAGTTCTTCAAGAGAGACTGGTTTGGGGGAAGCTCCCAAGTCCCCTCTACTTTGTAGAGGGTTTTCCCCTCGTCACAATTGTAGGTGTGTCTTCATTAGTTTCAAATTGCTAACCAAGCATCCCCTGCCCCACCCCCAGACTGGCTCACTTCACCCTCAGGCTCTCACTTCTGGGAGAACCTTTGAAGCAGTAAGGAGGGATTTCCTAAATGGGTTGTACCTCTCATCTTTTAGCAAGACCTTAGAAACTTGCTTCTTCCCAACATATGCTCAAGGCATCTTACTAGTTAGAAATAAGCCAACCTCACAGCCCCCTCCCCATGTAGCAGACCCCATTTCCCTGCATCCATTCCTTACCAGTTCCCTCCAACCTCACCAGTACAACCTGTAAGAAACATAAAATAAAAGCTTGTGGGCAAGGCAAAATAGCCACCGGGTGACGTAAGACAGCTTGTGTGGAGTGAAGATAAAAAAGTAAAAAAAAAAATTTGATGTTTAAAGTAAAAAAAAACAAGTTTAAAAAAAAAACATGTTTATACAAAAAAACAAGTTAAAAAAAGTTTGTTTACTTAAAGTGTGATAACCAGATACAAAGTTTACACAAGAGTGTAAATAAACAAAAAATACAAATTGTTTACTTGGCCATATAAAAGACAGAGACCTCAGCTCAACAGTGAGCCCAGCATGCTCTAGCTACTATGCTGACAGGCAGCCCCTGCCTGAGAGCAGGCTGCTACGCTGCTAAGCTGACAGCTGGAGATAAGGCGGGACCTCCCTCCAATCCCCAGTCCGAGCAATTGATTGCGGCTTGACCAGACCAGGAGCAGGCCCGAGGAAAAGAGTCCGAACCAGCCATTGGTCGTAGCTTCACCACACCCCTCGCCTAAACACTAACAGCGAGACCAGACCCAAAAGGCTACTGACAGGTCATATTTTTCAACTTACTGTTAGATTTGATCACAGTGTTAATTACATTATATTGCTCTGTGATCTTGATAAACATAAGTAAAAGTTATTAAACCGCCATTAGTGTCTAAAGTCTCGTCTCTGCCTGACCACAGAGAGTGCTCAAAAAAATGCTCGAGACACAACCTCACCATCAACCACCTTTGCTCCCCAGGACTACCCGAATCCCCTCCTTATGGACAGCCCTCCTGGCACTACCCACAGCATTTTCCATCTGTCTGAATTTTTTTCTGGTTCCTAATACTGTGGGGAAGAAGACCTGACTTCCCTATTCTAAGAAAATCCTTTCAAATCCTTTATCACCATCTCTATTCAAACCTAACCCTGCTATGGCCTGTGGACTCCTAGAAACCCTCCCCCCACCTTACCAGTGTTCCCTCAACTTTTTGCCTAGCTCAAAATAAACCAATTAATTAATTAAAATAAACCAGGTCAGCTTGCAGCCTTTCGGCTGTGTCCCTGGGACACTCCTCCATGCGACATACCTGACAACCCTCAAAACACCCTGAGAAAGGAAAACTACACCAGCTAGCCAATTTTGACACCATTCCCCATCGTTCCTATAAAACATGGCTCTTTGGGGACTGCATGGCAAATGTCTGTGTGTGCTTGCCTAGTAGCTGGACGGGTAGCTTTTGTCTCCACCATCCCCCTTACCCCCCATGAGGCTCGAATCCTGACTTCTACACCTGCATCAGTAAGATCAAAGTGGACCAGCCAACTCATCCCTCTTCTTGACGCTCTGGGCATTCTTCTGGGAAAATAAAGAGCAACAGTAGAAACAGGGGCTTCTCTCCATCAGTCAACCTCGCTGTCTCAGCAGCTCTCAGACAGCCTAGCATTCCACATCAACTCCACACACTTCTGGTCCTTCTCCAGGACCAGTGCTGCTTCTGCGTCAACAGATCAAAACTGGTTCAAAACCAGACACAGAAAACTCAGCATCAAGCGTCCTCTGGATGGGTTCCTGACTGCCATCCATTGTGGTTCTTCCCCTCTCACCCCCTTCTTACCCTCTCTTTTCAACTTTTTCTCCAGTTTCTCCTCCACTGCGTCATTGCCATCCTACCACACAAGATGAAGTAATGACAATGCCTTTTCTAGAGTCATCCAGACCTGAGAATCCCAAGATGATGCTCCCCCATCAGAAAGCAGCCATATAGAAAACAGTATTCCAGTCCCTTACATGTGTAGGATCTGGGGTTAAAGGATATTCCCCCCTTGCCCCTCCCACAAAACTGATACCATAAAATTAGCCCAAGTGCCCAGGAAATCTGCCACCATGGAATTTCAGAAAGCAGCTAATTCTCTGGTAAGTCAGAGAAAAACAACTGACCTATCTTCTCATCCTGCTGTTCTAAGAAACAGTTCATGTAGAAAAGCAATTCACGGGGGCTGGAGAGATGGCTCAGCGGTTAAGAGCACCGTCTGCTCTTCCAGAGGACCCGGGTTCGATTCCCAGCACCCACGTGGCAGCTAACAACTGTCTGTAGTTCCAGTTCCAGGCAAACACCAAGGCAAATAAATAAATAAATAAAGTTTTTTTTAAAAAAAAAAAAAAAAAAAAAAGAAAAGCAATTCACTTCCTCGTTCTTCCCCTGAGAAGACACTCCCCTTTTTCTTCTGTACCCTTAGGTGTACCAACCCTAAACCATGTAATTTGCATTTCTCTGCAAGTTTAGATGCTGTGCCTCTGGATCTTGGGGCACCATCTCTCAAACCAATAAATGTCAACTTTCACCATCAAGGTTGATCTGAGTTTTATTCTTTCATGTCCCTTTCACTATTTAATTCTATCACTCCCCAAAAAGTTGCCACCTACACTGGGCCCTGTGGATCCATTCTCTTCAACTTTTTTTCTGGGATGGGCTTGTTTGATCCCATAGAATGAGAAGCTCAGAGAGGCTACATAGAAAGGGACAGCCCTGAGAGGCTGGTTCGACCATACCAACGTATTGGGTATCTCAGAAGCAAGAGAAATGTGCCTGTGGCTCAGCAGCTGGCCGCTTGACCAGCACCGTGAGGATCAGGGTCCAGTGCCAGCACTGCACACTATCGAGGGTAAATTTTTTAAGCATCTGGAATATTTACACTACAAAGAAGTGGTTCAGTGTTTGAGGCATCAAATTGAGCAGTGTACACTGTGCGTGTGCGTGTACGTGTGCGTGTGCGTGTGCGTGTGCGTGTGCGTGTGTGTGTGTGTGTGTGTGTGTGTACATGTATGTGAAAATGTCCCATATACTTCTGAAATTTTCCTCTAAATTTTTCTACACTGGAGTGAGCTCCCTGGCTTCTGGCTGTTTGCCTAGTTTGAGTCTCTTAAATGAAAGACACTTGTTACTGCAGCCTGCTGCCTGGCCTCCTCCCTGCCCATCCCGACCCTCAGAGACCGACCTCTAATCACTTACCTAGACCTGCCTGCAAGCCTCCATGTTCTGATGCCGAAGACTCAGGGTGTCTTCCTGAGTTGCCTGGCCTGGCTTCCACCTCCACAGCCTGTGGTCTCCTGAGCTCAGGCTGGAGGTTCACCTGGCTTCTGGCCTTTTTCTCACAGTAGTGTGCACACTGTTGAGGGTGCTGTGTGCAGATGGAGTCACAGCTGACACAGACCCCCAGGAGATGGTCATAATACTTGCCTTCCTCCTTCCGGCAGCTGAGGAACTCTGTGAGATGGAAAGAGCATGCCACTGGGTGTTATAGACTTACAGGACTTTGTCCAGCCATGTCAAAGTGGAGAAACAAACCAACCCTGTATAGCTCAATGCAAAAACAGCAATTCCAGAACAATTGTGCCCTCTGGGTGATCATTAGCTGGTATGATTCACATTCTAATATTTATATCTCTATTTATAGGTATCTTCCTGTACCTAGTTTAAGATATTTCTGGGTTTGTTGTTTCTTCTTGGATCCATAAATTTTTTTGTACTTCTTAGCTTCCAAATATGGCAGTTTTCTACATATATTTAAATTTTTTATATTTCTTTTATATGCATGAGTGCTTTGCCTGCATGGATACCTGTGGAATTTAGAAGAGAGTATAAGACTCCAATGAATGGCTGTGAGCCACTATGTGGATGTTAGGAACAGGGCTGAGTCCTCTGCAAAATAGCAAATGCTCTTAACTACTTAGCCATCTCTCCAGCCACCTCTATGTATCTTTTAATATTAATATCTAGATTACTACATTGTCATATAACTTGTTTATTTGTATTTTTTTAAACTTTATTTATTTATTTGCCTTGGTGTTTGCCTGAAACTGGAACTACAGACAGTTGTTAGCTGCCATGTGGGTGCTGGGAATCGAACCCAGGTCCTCTGGAAGAGCAGACAGTGCTCTTAACCACTGAACCATCTCTCCAGCCTCGTTTATTTGCATTTTTAAATCTTCTGAAGGAGGAACACTCTTCAAGTTAGTGGAAGAAATAGAAGAGACAATGCTAGAACCCTCCGTGGAGAACTGGGGAGGGAGCCGGGACAGTCCATGGTGATGTATCGTTAACATATGAGAACCCCAGCAACATACACAGGTAGTGATGCTGAGCAAAGGTTATGCCCAAGGATCCCAGATAGGGTACCTTGGGAAGGTAATACCAGGAAGGAGGATACCAGGGAAGATAATCTCCTGGGTGAGTGAATTCATCCATAACTTCACAACCAGAAAGGCAGGACATAGGCCTACTTGGAGGAAGTCTATCTGGGAAAGGGGACATGACCCACTCATTCTCCAGTAAGCTAGCTTACCTTCAGCACATACCCAGTAATAGAGAGCCAAGTGACATGGATTGAGAGCCCCTGAAACCACAAGCTTTCATGCTTTAAGACTAATGGAGTCTTAAATTTCTTCACAATATACAAGGGGGGATGCCAAGATGGCTCACCACCAAGAATGATTACCTAGTTTGGCCCCCAGGACCCACATGGTGAGTGAGAACTGAGAACTGACTACCGAAAGTATCTTCACACACAGAGAGACACACACGGACACACAGACACACAAAATAAAAACTAAGTTTAAAAACTGAGAAGTAATCAGTAAATGTTTGAAAAAAAGATACAGATTGGAAAGATGACTTAGAGGTTGAGAGCGCTGACTGTTCTCCCAGAGGTCCTGGGTTCGAATCCCAGCAACCACATGGAGGCTCACAACCATCTATGATCTGGTACCCTCTTCTGTATACTTTATGCATAATAAATAATTTTTTTTAATGCATGAAAAAATCAGGACTGGAAATGAAAAGGCAGAGTTTTAACAAGTCCTGAAGATGTTGGTGTGGGTGTGCTGTGCCCGCCCATGTGCCCACCCCATGTGCCCGCCCATGTGCCCACCCCATGTGCCCGCCCATGTGCCCGCCCATGTGCCCGCCCATGTGCCCACCCCATGTGCCCGCCCATGTGCCCATCCCATGTGCCCGCCCATGTGCCCACCCCATGTGCCCGCCCATGTGCCCATCCCATGTGCCCGCCCATGTTTATATGTTTGATAATTTCCATAGTGACATGTTTCAAAGCAAAACAGCAATAGATCTGGGGAGGCGACACACGACTGTAATCCCAGTACTCAAGAGGCTGATGCAGGAGGATCTCAAGTTCAAGACTAGCCTAAGACATAGAACCTGTCAAAAAAGGAGAGAGGGAGGGAGGGAGAAACATTGTATTTATGTATTGAATTATTGATTAATAAACTTAAAAAGATTTAAGAAGGAGCTAGAGATAAAGGGTCAGATTATGAGGACTAACTCCTCCCTTGTAGTAGAGAAGCTCTCCAGTACATCCACAGGAGGCACGGGGTAAGGACACGAGGCAGGAAAGAGTGGACATGCATAGACAGTTGAAAGTCTGAGGGCAAGAGAACACGTGGTCTATCTTATTCCTCCACGCCTGCTCCTCCGTCTGGCTTCAGACGGGCCAAAGGGTTTCTGGGGCAGGCGAGGCAAGGGCTCAGCCAGCGTTCCCCTGTGCTCAGACTTCAGAACTCACTGCAGAAGTTTGTACAGGTGCGCTGGCCCCTCTGGCTGCAGGAGACACAGGATACACAGGTTCTCGTCAAGGAGTCCCAGTACTGTTCTATGGGGCAGGATGTCATAGTCACCCCTGCCCACCAGACCTGTGGAAGGAGAGATGGATCATCAGGAGAGAGACGGACAAACGGAGCCCAGGTGGCCTCTCCTGCCTTGCCTAGATTTTCTCGGTCTCAGCAGGCAGAGGGAAGCCAGAGAAAGCTGGTTTCCATCCTCAGCTGGATCTAGGGTCGGGGTAAGCATTCCCAAGGCTGGACTTCACCTGGGATGGGGTAGAGCTGCTGCCACGCCCCTGGGTGTGGCTATGCAAACATAAGCCCACCCGCCCTCTTAAAGAAAATGCTCAGGCAAGATTCTTTCTCTTTCTCTTCTGCTTCTCCTGCATCCCTGCTTCCCAGTTAATAAACTCTAGTGTGGTACTCCCGGTGTTGAGACTTTAATCACGCGCAGAAAACCAACAGTGAGCTTTTAACATAGTTTGCACCCTGTCTGTCATCAGTTGTCCTCCGTGTGTATCAGGCCTCCTTCTCAGGGTCTCTGCTTATTTACCCATCATCCTTGACATCTGTCTAAACCTCACTACCCCCAGGGGACTTGTGAGAAACAGGGCTGTAAGGAGGGATTTATGTTTAGATAGCTTGGCACTGGTATAGATATCTAGCATGGGCTGAGATGGCTAATCTTAGATAAAAGGGGTCTATGAGTTAGGCATCCAGACGCTGGATGTCTGGAGAGCCCAAAAGCAAATATTGATGTCATCTCTTTTCTAGTAGTCCTTGAAGAATGCCATTTTTTTGTGACCCTCTATAAATATGGTTTTGAGGTCAGAGGCAAGGGCTTTGGCCTTCACCTTTGCCAGTTCGTCTATGCACGTCTGCCTGTGTGTCTGTGAGGCCTGTGTGCCTGTCTACCTGTGTGCAAGTGTGTGCCTGCCTGTGTGTGTGCAGGCATGTGCCAGTCTGCCTCTGTGCAAATGTGTGCCTGTCTGCATATGTGTGACTGTCTGAATGTGTATAGGCATGTGCCTAGATGACTACCATTGTTTACCTACTAGTCATGTGGAGGTCTTCATGCAGAGTGAATAAAGCATCTTTTTTAAAAACAAGATTTCTTTAATTTTATGTGTATATGTATGTATGTATGTGTGTGTGTATATATATATATATATATATATGCATATATGCCACATGTATGCCTGGTGTCTGTAGAGGCGAGGCAAGGGTGTTGGATCCCCTAGAACTGGAGTCGTAGATATTTGTGTGCTACTTTATGTGCATGCCTGTAACCAAACCCAGGTCCTTTGCAAAAGCAGCAAGTGCTCTTAACCACTGAGCCATCCCTCCAGCCCCAGTACAGTATGCCTCATTGTCCAAGGCACCCTCATCTCTTCAATCTCCTTGCCTCGTGTGACCCTCCTCCTTTCTTTGCATCAGAGCATGGACCTGAGAGGCGCCCCACTGTTTTCCACCACCATGCTCTCCTTGCTTCTCACTGAGGCTTTGGCATTCATGAGAGTGGCTGCTTCCCACCCTTGTTAGATTCACCATGAGCATCGTTTGGCAAGGCCTGGCCCTAACCTTCTGTCCAGTGGCAGGTCCTCTGGATTTAGTAGGTGTCCACTAAATGAACAAAGTTTTTAAAGGCAGACCTGGCCAGTGCCAAGCCTACAGCAGGCACTAAGTGCAGAGATCTTTCTCTTTTCTCATTCATTGATACATGAAACATCACAATGATACTTTGTATAAAGCCCACGTCTTTTACAAGTGTAAAAGCTATGATTACGGACCACACCAAGTCTGAGCACACTTCCTGTACCTAGTGACTCCCTGGGGCTACCTCCCAGGAGAAGAGTGACTATTCTGACTTGTCACTAGGGGTTGGAAGACCTTGTCTGGCATGTTACACACGTGATCGGCATCTCCCCGGAGCTGCATGCAGCATCCTGTTTTGCTGCAATGAAGCCTTTACTCTGACTTCGTGTCCTTTGTTTTGGCCACAGCTTCTCCTAAAGGATTTTCCAAGGTGTCTGTCCACTCTTCCATGAAAGAAAGCTGGGCAGAGCCCTGCATTTTCTGAGTCACTGCCAGACAGTATATAGCTCCATCGGAAGTCCTCAGAGACAGGGGGTAGTGCCAGCAGCCCCAGGGAGTGTGACAGCAGCCACTCTGGAAGCTGACAGGCCCAGAGGCAGCACTAGGTATGCCTGACATTGGGAGTGAGGAGAATCTGCCTCCTGATACGGGCCTTCCTTCCTCCCCTCCTCCAGCCTACCCCTGAGCAGCATATGTCAGTTGTGTAAAATTCACCCCCCTTCACCCTGTGGCTGGTAGAGGTTAGCATGGATGGGGAAATGGACTGTGAGGAAATGCTGAAAGGCATCCTCTCTGGGAAATTCTTTCCAACAGTAGCCAAGGTCATGACGCAGGAACAAAGCAGCACTGAGTCACAATCAACCACTGTCCCGGTGAGCAGAGCAACACCGAGGTACAGGGAGACAGAGGGATGCCCAGCCAGAGTGGGCTAGGACAATGCCAGGCCACAGTAGGCAGAGTGGCACCCAGTCACACTGGAGCAAGATGACCCTGGTCACAGAGCTGATGCCCCTAAGACAGGCAAACACAGAAACAGTTATTG
Source organism: Sigmodon hispidus (assembly GCA_004025045.1). NCBI lineage: Eukaryota > Metazoa > Chordata > Mammalia > Rodentia > Cricetidae > Sigmodon > Sigmodon hispidus. The sequence goes on from PVIH01001178.1 coordinate 196,338, forward strand.
GCCTAGGGTACTTGGTTTCAGTTATGCAAGTCTGTCTCTTGGCCACCCACATCTCTCTCTCCTGTATATACTACACACCCACCCCTCTTCAAACAACGCCCTCCCAACCCCAGAGTCCCATCTTCGTGGAGCTACACCTCTCTCTGAATGACTTAAGTTGCTCTGCCCCTAACAACCATTGCATTTACTTTCTATTCAGACATATTCCTAATGTACCAATAGGAAGAATAATAAGGTCAATCCAACTTGAACTGATTTGGGATGCATATCTGGTGAAACAAAACTGTGTTCTCTGGCCAGAAACTTTTAGAGAGCATTGCTTATCCATATGATAACTGGGCACACATATATTAAAATCAGATGCATTATGGAAAGAGACATGTGCAATAGAAAAATAGTTATATGATCTAATCTATCAATCAACCAGAGAAGCGTCCATACTGCACCCTTAGAAAGCAGAGGCCTGCTTCTCTTAAAAGAAAGACCCAATTAATGACTGAGCCCTTTGGAGCCTCCCTCACTCTTGTGGCTGCTGCTCCTTTGCAGTGTGTTCTGATCACGTCTCTCGATTTTGCATAGAGTTTTCTTGCTACTTCGCAATCCATGTGAGCTTTTGCTTCATTCTTGGATAAAATGCCAAGAATCTGCACACAGTCAGTGCAGACAGCCGCCCTGATCACTGCCTATAAAACCTGGAGTAGAAGGATGCCTGCTCACATGGCAGCATCCAGACTGCAGTGAAGTGAAGGGTCTCATTACTACACACACAAACAAAAACCTTCAGTAAAAGTGTGAAAGGTTTGAGCAGATACATCTCACAAGACACAGACTTGCCCAGTGGCGTCAGAGAAGATACTCAACATCATAGCTCACCCGGCTCCCTGCAGGCCTATGACTCCAGCCATTGGGGAGACTGGGACTCCCCAAACTTAGCAAGACTGTCTCAAAACCAAAAGTAGTAGATAAAATCAATACAAATTGAAAAGACTGGAATACAGCTCAGTGCTAGAGCACTTGCCTAATATATGTGAGATCTTCGGTTCACTCCTGGGGACCATAGAGAGAAGGCAAGGGAAGGGGGGGAGGAGGGGGGAAAGGAGGGGAGAGGAGGGGGGGAGTGGAGGGAGACTGAGAGGAGGGGGGAGGGAGAGAGGGAGAGAAGACATTTCTGGTACCAAAGGCGGCCAAGAGTTCTTCATGCTGTAACGGAAGTAGCTAGACTGCACCTTGGAGCTCAAGAAAGGATGAAACACTGCTAAAGTTTCCTGCACAGGAAAATATTAGTTTTAATTTTGTTTTCTTTTTGTGTATATGGGCATTTTGCCTGTATATATGGCTATGTACTATGTGCATGCCTGGTACCTGCAGAGCCCCCAGAACTGGAATTACCAAAAGCTGTGAGTTGTAAGTGAGAATTGAACCCAGGTCTTCTGAAAAAACAGCTAGTGCTCTTACTTAACTGCTGAACTGTATCTCCAGCCTCTGTTTTATTTTAATTTTGAGATAAGGTCTTCTTATGTAACCCTAGCTAGCCTGGAACTCTCTGTCTAGGCCAGGCTGACCTGAAATTCAACTCCTGAGATTAAAGGAATGTACCAGCTACCATGTCTGGGTAGTCAATGTGTGTGTATGTGTGTGACTGTGACTGTGTATGTCTGTGTATCTGTATCTGTGTGTGTGTGACTGTGCCTGTGAGTGCACTCAAGTGCATGTGGTACTAAGGACTGGACATAGGGCTTCACAAATGCTGGACAAGCACTCTGCCAGTGAGTGACATCTTCAGTTCTTTTCTTTGTTTTATTTTGAGACAAAGCCTTGTTAAATTGTCATGGGGTGGCCTTAAACCCCTGTCTAGCCAAGAGAGAGCCTCAAACTTGTGACCTTGTTTCCTCAGCTTCTTGTTTACCTGTGATCCTGGGCCTACACCACCAGGCCAGCCAAGACAAACTTTTATAAAGGTAAAAATTATTGCATACTTGTTATTGAAAGACCTTGAGAGGAGACCCTGGCCCCAAGAACCGACACAGATCACTGGCTGTAAATAACAAGAGGTTTTTAATACTCACACAGGCGCCTGCGGACGATCAGCAGTTTCAGCTAACTGTGTGAGCCCACACAAAGAACATCCCCCTTTTATAAGAAAAAGGGGATCTCATTGTCTACTTTGATCTACATACAAAGTTCCACTAAGGGGTAATGCTGAAAATCATATACAAGGTTCAGCTATGGGGCAAGGTTGTAAAGGTTTTGATCCTGGAGATGCTGTGAACATCTGGTTTGTGTTAAGATTAGACACTCCCGGTCTCTTCACCCTCCCATGGCCTTCCTTATCTTTTTTCAAAGGGCTCCTTACGGCCGGTTTCTTAATTTACTGAAGCTTACCCACAATATGACTTCCTGCTAATTGGCCAAATGTTCTTCAGCTAGCAACTCATGGGTCTAATGAGGCTTACCCTCGTGTTGACCTCTTGCTAGCTGGCCTTGTGGAAAATTTGCTCTGTTTTGGGTTTGGGGTCTTTCAGTTATGAAATGAAACTCCTATTTATTTATATAATTTAATAAACTCTACATAAAACAATTACTAAAAACCCATGTTAACAGCCATTCAGTGTTCAAAGAGAAAATATATAAGAATAACAATATAAAAGGAAAGGGGCAGAGATTTTAATGAATAGAGTTTTGCATATTAATGAAACTAAGTAGATATTCAAATTAAGATATCACAAGATCAATTTGTTAATCACAATCTTTAAGATAGTCACCAAGAAAATAAACTTAAAATCTGCATAAAAGAGTGTGGGGCAGTGCCATGACTCAGTGGATACAGGAGCCAGCAATTCCAATGGCCTGAGTTCAGTCACTTGGACTCATTCATTAAAAGGAGAAAATCAGCTCCCACAAGTTGTCTTCTGATCCTCACTCACTCTTCATGGCACCGAAGCCCCACACATACACATTCATGCACACAATAAATCAATCAAGCAATATATAAACAGCAGAAATAAATATCTACCAGAAAAATTAGTAAATATAAATTATCTGAACTCTCTTATTTAAAGGCAGAAATGGGCAGACAGATTTTTAAAAACCCACAAGATTAATCTATATACTATTTATAAAAGATTTGCTTTTGTTTGTGGTGGTGTTTCAGGTGGAGCCCAGGGTCTAGAACACTAGTGGTCCCCCTTAGCCATGCCCCAACCCCAGAATTTACATCAAAGGATACAGACAACTTAAAGTAAAAGCATAGAGCAAGACACGTTATGCACATGGGCTCAAACAGCAAATTTACAAGTATTATCAGACAGAATGTGTCTTATGTCAAGCCCCAGAGAGACATTAAAAGAAAAGAAAACCCCAGACTGATATGGTCATGAATCCAGGTGTAAGTTTCTCAACAGAATGCCAGCAAACCAAACATGCAGCGATAGTTACCGCGATCAAAGGGGATTGTTCTAGAATATTGCAAGTATTCAGTTCTCCAAAAAGCCATTAGTTCCATGTACAGCATTGAAAGAGTTAAGAAGGAAACCATGCAGTCATCCCAATGGATGCAGGAAAAGCATTTGACAAAACTCGACACCTTTTCTGATTAAACAAAAACAAAAAACACCACATGTAATATACTAGGATTGAAAACAACTCTCTTAACACAAGAAAGGCCAAATACAAAAGATTTTACAGACACTGAAGTACTCATGGGGAAAAACTGAAAAGTGTTTATGTGAGACCAGAGACAAGGCAAGGCTGTACTCCTCACTCTCTTTTGCTCAGCATGGTATACATTCTGTCTGATTCCTGATGCCCAGTCCCAGGTCCTGTGGCATTTTCTTTTGGGTCAAGGTGGCCTCTGGTCAACGCCTCATCCAAATCTCTGAGAAATTGTACGTGTTGGTATTTTTGGTGAACACGTATTTGTGGTCATGGTTTCTAGATACAGATGAAATTAGAGTACAGGCCTGTCCCAACCCTGGCACTGGGGCAAAATAATAATGATAATACTAAATAAAGATATTTATTTGAATGAAGAAAGGTAAGTATACCTCTATCTAAAGATGGCATAATCTTATAGTAAAAAGGACTACAAAACTCTTAGAGCTGATAGAAACACAGTTACAAGGCAAAAGCCATTGAAATTTCATAGGCTGCAAAGAACACTAAAGGAAATTAAGAAACAATTTAGCTTATAATGACACAAAACGAAATAAAATACTTAGTAAATTTAACCAGTGAGATGAAAGAAGTATATGCCAAAAACTATAGAATATTGTAGAAAGAAGTTATCTAAATAAGTCAAAAGACACCTATGTTTATAGCCTAGAAAACAGAAAAAGTCAATATGGCCCAAAACAATCTACCAATCATATAATTTATAACAGGATCTGAACAAGTTTTTTCGAACAAAGATAGAAAAGGCTCTCCTAAAAATTCAAATGGAATTTCAAGGAGCTGAGCAGTCAAAATAATCTTAAACCGAAGGGGGAAGCTGGCAGACTCACACGTCTAGTTATGAGGCAGTGCAGAGTGGCCACAGCTGGTAGTGTGGTTCCAGTGTAGACAGGGGTCCGGCCAGCACAGCGGGTGAGGGGCACAAACAGGCCTCTGCAGGTATGAGCAGATGGCATTGCATGAGCATCACAGGCATTCAGTAGGGCAAAACCCAGTCTTCTCAATAGATAGTGGAAATCATTCACATCAGATGCCTCATGTTTAAGATGTTATAGCAATCAATCTTGAAGGGAAAGCTGGATAGACACGTGCAAAGGGATGAAGTTAAGTACTTACCCAATACCATTAAAAATAACTCAAAATTGGTCAAAAACTAAGACTTACACTTTTAAAACTTTTAAAAAACTGGACTTAAGAGTTAAATAGACATTTCCTCAAAAAAAATATACATGAATGAGCAACAAGGTCAAGGAAAGGAGCCCAGGTCAGCTCCTGAGAAACATAAACCAAACCAGTGAGTGGCCATGTCCCCTGCTGGGCCTGCCACAGTGAGAAGATAGTGGGAAGGGACAGACAGTGAGGACCCTGTGCATTAAACAGGGTTAGACTGTGTTTGGTCATTTCGTCAAGGAGCTTGGCAATCATTTAAAACAATTGACTGAGTCACAGCGCAAGCCAGAAATTCCACATCTAGACTGCTGATACAAACAAACAAAAAAATCTGCCCAAAATATAAACACACTTTCACAAAAGCATTGTCCTCAGTCAAATGCTGATGAGTAGATTTAAAAAAAAAAATATGGACTGTCCCTAAAATGTGATATGACTCAGCTATGAACATAAAGTATTGATCATGCTACAACATGGGTGTGTGGGTGATCTGTGAGAATACAGGAAGTAAGGCATCATGGTAAGTTACAGCACACACCGAGTACCGCTGCTGATGTAAAATATCCCTGAGAAGCAAACCTCTAGAGATGGGAGATGGATTAGCTGTTTTATGAGGCTGGAAGTGGGGAAATGAAAATTGACAGAGTTTCTTTGGGGTATTAGAAATATCCTAAAACTAGGCTGTGGAAATGGCTATCCAATTGTAACACAAAATCACACAATTGTTTGCTTTTTAAGTCAGATACTGGTCTCCCTGTGGAACGAGTTAGATGCACAGGCCAGCTTGAGAGCCTCCATAACCCACTGGAGGTCTGGAGTCACCACAGCCACTGGCTCACAGGGAGACGCAGGTCGGCAGAGGGCGAATGCTGGCTGATAAATGGGAAGGAGCTGTGTCCACCCCTCTTCCTCATCCACCACCCAGATTCACATAAAGTCCAGAAGCACCACCCAACCCCTAGGATGGACAGAAAGACCCCCAAGAATGAAAATGGCCAAAACAGCAAGGAGATTTGAGAAAACAGCTATGTTGGTGGTCAGCAGGAAAGGAGAAAATGCTCTCATAAACTGTATCTGAGCACTGGGCTAGAGCAACACAGAGACTCTCTCATACCCTGAAGCCTCAGAGGCAGCAGGGACCTCCATTTTCCTAAAGGCCCCCTGAGCTGATAGCAGGTGCTGTCCCATGGAAGATTGCTGAGGCAGATTAGTTAGGAGCCTGCTTAAGAAACTAGACATCAGCACCACCCAGGAAGACCTAGCGTTTCTGCAGTGTGTGTCAGCAGGCTCCTTTACAGAGGCATGTGAGGTTAAGCTGTGCAAAGTGGGACGCAGAGCAGGTGCTATGGCTGTCCCATGCGCCAGTCTGATAGGATTCCTCACTTTACTCCAGGCATCAAGGAAGGCAACCTTGAGCCCTCCCAGTTGACAGTCCCCACCATTTGAAAGCTGGACACATGTTTGGCTGCTATTGTGAATACCTTGAAAGAGGAAGGAAAAGTCTTTCAGTAGCAGTCAGATGCCAATGTGCGCAAGCAGGTCCCATGCCAACGCCATTAGAATGGAACACAGAACGGGCCTGACTACAGCTTTTTGCTGTTGAAGCAAAATACTTGTGGTTTATTTTGTTTTCATACAAAACATTCTTCTATTTGAGAAAAACAGAATTATTTGTCATGTGAAGTATATTAAGGTGGCTACTTTCATTTTAATGATTTTCTATTATAATAATTATAATTTTGGTTTTTCACAGAGACCCACTTCCTTCTGTCTCCCGAGTGCTGGGATTAAAGGTGTGTGCCACTACACCTGGCCAATGGTTTCTGTTTTTAATTTCATGTGTAACTGTTTTAGCTTTTATTGTTATAGAGGAACTATGAGCAGAAAGAATATGTACATACCTATTTCATGGTGGTACAAATGTAAGAAATATTAAACTATTTTTAAGCCACAGGACTTTTGTTATTTTAACTTCCCAGAGCCTTTTTTGTGACTCTTTAAGAGAGTCTGAAAGCAGGTTTGTAGGTAAAGAGAAGCAGCTCATCTGAGGCCAAGGTCAAGTGCACAGACAGTGGTTACTCTCTACCTGTCCCAACCCCCACCATAGCACCAAGATGCTGTTGTAGGTCCCAGCACACTCTAGCTGATTCCTCACTCCTGGTCCTATGTCCTTTGACATTTCCTCTTGGGTCAAGGTAGCCCTGGTCCATGTGACTCTCTGAGAAACTTTTGTATTAGTGTCCTTGGTAGACATGGTTGCTGGACAGAGACAAAAATTCTAGGAAGGGCCCGTCTGGGTGTGTGGGGATAGGTGGAGCCCCTGTGAGCAGTGAGTCCTGATGGTGTGCCTTAGAATAAACCCTTAAAACCTCAGTAGTACCCGTGTAAACAGCCCTGACTTGTCAACAATTAAACCAGTAAAAGGAGAGGTTGGAACACAGAACTCAGTTTCCGCTGTGGGCTGTGAAGGCCCTGGCTGACCTTAGCCACTGAGGACACCATAGACACTTTGTGCTCAACACCTGTGCTTTAAGAGTTCTTAGAAATTCGTGGCAGTTAAGCGGGGACAGAGTTCTAAATGCTGAATCCTGAGGTATCTCAAATCTATCAGGTTCACTTAAAAATAATGGAGGGTTACAAGGAGAAAAGCTGGAGCATGTGGATCTGAAAAGAAAGCCCCTACCTGTCTCGATGACCCCATGACCCCTGGCAGGCAAGACCTGAACTCAGAGACCTCTCCTGTGTACAGAACTGGGGCTGTCCCAAAGCTGGGTAGCCCTAGTTTGTACCTGTGGTGACACTGCTGCATCCCCAGCCCCCAGGGCACCTTCTTGGCCTTCACCCACCACAGGTGGCTACTCACCACGCTCCTGTACCACCAGCTCCAGCCTCCTGCCTGCCCTGGACCACGCCACTCATTACTCAGGGCGTTTATTATTAGCCTGAGATTTTGTTAGGCTTAGGCCACACTTCCTGGGTTTTCCCCTCAACCTGGGCATGTAAATAAGCCACCCTGCTGACCTGCGCCTGCGCCTCAGTCCAGGGAGTACAGGTGGGTGATCTGTCCCCTGGTGGCTCAGCAATAGGGGCTTAGCTTGACCTGGCAGTGACATAAGAGGGCTCTACATCTTCCCTGGACCACCTCGGGGGCCTGGTTTTTGTCTCCTGCTCACACTCCAGGCTAGGCTGCCCAAAAAGCTTTTCTTTTTCCCTCTCTGTTCTTTTCTCCCCTTGGACCATCTCAGGCTGTGTTCCTGCCTGGTCAGTTCCTGCTGTCCATTCTCCAATTCTCCATTGAAGTATCACCTCTCCTGGGAAGCCATCTGTGACTACCCCAGACTATTAGGTGCCTATGGTCTGTGCAGACTCTGGCAGATCTGGACTTCTTCAGGGTCTAAAGCCTTGGTGGGGACTTACATATGCAGTGACCTAAACCTTCATGTTCTCATCTGAAAAGTGGGTCTTTGGGTCATTGTGCGTATGGCATGCATTCACAGTCACTTGGTTGGTGTGTATGTGTCTGGTCTTTAGTTCTTTTGAGACAGATATCACTAAGTAGCTCGGGGCTAACTTGAACTCAAAATTCTGTCTCAGATTCTAGAGTGTTGGGATTTTAGGTGTGTTCCACCACACCTGGCCACCAAAGGCTCATTCCTACAGCAAGTTCTTAGCACATTTAATCCTTGAAAAAAAATCAGTGCTGCAGCCTGACTATTCCATGCTTTAACTTATTTCTACATAGTCCCAGGTCTTCAGAATCCTGCAGGATAGAAAGCCCAACAATTGCACTGTCAGGTTCATCATCACAGTACTGTTCATAGTTGCCCAGATATGGGCTCAGTCTGCACGTCATCAGTGGATGAGTGGATATGAAAACAGAGGTGCACATAAGCAATGGAATTCTAGTCATCCTCAGAAGAGAAGGAAATCCTGCCATTTATGTCAGCCAACATGACTGGAACTGGAAACCTTCATGTTAAGAAAAAAAAAGAAGTCAGGGGGCTGGCGAGATGGCTCAGCAGTTAAGAGCACCGTCTGCTCTTCCAGAGGACCCGGGTTTGATTTCCAGCACCCACATGGCAGCTAACAACTGTCTGTAGTTCCAGTTCCAGGCAAAACACCAAGACAAATAAATAAATAAATAAAGTCTTAAAAAAAAAAAAAAAAGAAAGAAAGAAAAAAGAAGTCAGGCTGGATGTGGTGGTGGCTCAGACCTTTATCCCAGCACTCAGGAGGCAGAGGCAGATAGATCTCTGAGTTGGAGGCCAGCTTGCTCTACAGAGTGAGTTCCAGAAGAACTTGAGTTATACAGAGGAGCATTATCTAAAGAAAAAAAAAAAAGAAAAGAGAGAGAGAGAGAGAAGCCATGGTCTAGAGTGAAGGCCCAGTAGTTAAGAGCACCGGCTACTCTTCAGAGGACCTGGGTTCAACTCCCAACACCCACATGGTGACTCACAAATATCCATAACTACAGTTCCAGGGGATCTAATGCCATCTTCTGGCCTCCATGGCCCCAGATACACATATGATGCACAGACACATATACAGGTAAGACACTCATACACATAAAATGTTAAAAATTAAAATTATTTAAAGACTAAGAAGTCAGTCACGGAAAGACAAAGCCACGTGTTCTCACTACTGTATGGAATCCAGAGCACAGAGATCTTATAGCGAGAAGAAATGAAGTCATCGGAGGCTGTGGAAGTCAAAGGTCAGGGACAAGTTGGTCAGAAGGTCCCAGCTTCAGCGAGGCAGTTCTGTGGCTCTGTTGTATAGCAGGCTGAGTGTGGTTCTCAGTGAAATATGTTATATAGTTCAAAACAGTGAGAGGAAGGCTGCAGTGGGAACAGGGGAGGCAGAGAAGAAGGGAGAAAGGGAGGGGGAGGGAGGGAGGAAGAGAAGGAGGGGAAGGGAAGGAAGGAAGGGAGGGAGGGAGGGAGGGAGGGAGGGAGGAAGAATAAACACTGTCATGCATCAAGACGGAGTCTCTGAGTATGATTCAGAGACAGGCTGCAATTGGTCAAAGGAAATGTGAGCATCTTCCCGCTGGAGCTTGTGGGTGCTCAGAGACATTTGAGGGGACAATCTATCCAACACTGTCCCCTGAAACCTGGAAAGTCCATCACTGGAAGCTCATCAGAGGCAACCGGAGGCTGGCAGCAATGCAGCTTCCCATCCACTGGAGGATGGCTGCATGGCCAGGGTGCAGAGGCCAAAAGAGCAGCTGAGGAGGGGTTCGATGGGGCCAGCCACTGAAAGGAAAAGTGGAGGAAGAAGACATACACACACATTTATACATGCATACACACATGACACATACACATACAGATGTGCACGTATACACGTGCACATATACATAGACGTATATGTACATATATGCATACACACACACACACACACACACACACACACACACACACACACACTGGTGCTGGTTTTTTAGAATGATGTGCCTGGGAATGTAATATATGACAAAATGGGACAAAGGGGTGGTATTTGAGGGAACCCCATCCCTGTATGAAAGGATTTCATAGTGCTAATGAACAGGAGCAAAACCACAGCTGGGCCAAGGGAGTGACAGGTAGAACCCATTGCCAGGAACATTCTGCCTCCGTCTGGGAAAAGGCAAGCTTCGGGTTGGTGGGATGCCTTGGGCTGTGCCCCTTCCTCAGCTGTCTGGACCTGTTGGAACTGGACTCTACCGCCTCACTGAGGGCTGCCTGGGGTTCAGGCCTGTGTGGGAAAGCTCTCTGGGGCTGCTGAACACCCTGTGCCTTCCACAGCTGGATGTGACAGCTGTCCTGTGCCTCACATGGTCTTGGCCAATACTTAAAATGTTATGTGCATCGGTGAGAGCCAAACAAAGCCGGGGCTGCTCTGGGGAGACAGTAGGGAGTAGAAGGGGAGGGTCCCTCTAGTCACACCCAGTCACCACTGGCTGACGCTCCAATGCACATGTGCTCTCTCAGAATAGAGATTGCAGTTTCCAAACCTCATTCTGAAACCAGACTTTTCTGTGCTGTCTCCAGAGGCACCACCGGCTTCTCACTGTGAGTCACATGGCCAAAGTTTTAGAACCCAGAATAAAGACACTTAGCACGCTACAAGGCCCAAGAGCTGGTTCATTTACACTAGTTGGGGCCAACAATTAAAATGTACAGGCAGTTGGGACAAACCCCAGACCACATAAATACCTGGATATGTCATTTCCAACTTCTTAGCTGAGGCTAGCCCCACAGCAGTGCCACTGGGGATGTGACCACTTTTGTGCTCCCCCTTTGCTTACATCATGCTGGCTGGGACAGCTCAGATGTGGTGTTTCCCATGTGACTCAGTCTCTGAGGTACACCCTCCAGCAGCTCTCACCAAGACTGTGAGGCTTTGCAGCCCTGGCTCTGCTTCAGGGCATCAGTCTATTGTGCTGTACTATTGTCTCACTGAAGACCCTGAGTTGCCTCAGTGGGATTGCCTTATCAAAGGGAATGTTACCCCTTATTATTGGCCAACATTGCTTGTACACGTGATGAGGTTTCAGCCCACAGACCCATGGCGGTAGCTAGCTCCGACCAACCTTCTCTCTTGTCCCTGTATTGAGGCACACTACTTGATGGTATCATCTGAGTAGGTTCTGGGATAAGCAAGAGTTCAGAAAGGGACATTTTTAGAGCTATCGCTGAAGCCCTTGTCAAGATTGCAATTTACACAGGAGACATCCATGACCATGTCTCACAGTGTCTGACACTGCACTTCGGCTAATCCCAATTTGAAGAAGCAGACAGTAGGCTCTTTATTGCAGGAGTCTCCAGCTTCTTACAGGAGGAGCTGGGCACTCTTTAACATTTTTCCTTATTACTTTTTTATTGTGAACATTTCAAACTAAAGAGCAAGGTAGAAATAGAAACATGGTCAGTCATGGGAGCCTCCGCCTGCTGGTGGAGTCTCTTCGGCTATGCGCATCTATCTATGTCTGGACGTCCTGCTGAATGCCACCTCTGTCTCTCAGGCTGGTTTGTCTCAAGCAGTAGTTGTCAGCCTGTAGATCTTAACCCCCCTGGGGAGGGATTTAATGACCCTTTCATAGGGGTTGCATAGTCAGATATCCTGCATATCAGATATTCATACTATGATTCATAACAGTAGCAAAATTACAGTCATGAAGTAGCAACAAAGTAATCTTATGGTTGGGGTCAGCACAACATGAGGAAGTATATTGAAGGAAGATTGAGAACCAATGATCTAGAATCTTCCATTTCTTCTTTGATCTGTACTGTAGTTTATCTCAATGTCCCCTAAAGGTCTGGAGCCTGAGGAGCTGCTGGGAGGTGGTGGACCCCTTTGGAGATGGGGCCTATAGAAGGAAGCCTGGCCCTCCCTGTCTCTCTTTGCTTCTCACTCTGCCCACCCTACCACAGGCTGTGAAGGAACAGAGCCAGTACCGGGAGCTAAACTCAGGGAAATCATCACCTAAGTCAATCCTCTCTCCTACAAGTTGCTTCTGTCTGGCTCTTCACGGTGATGAGAAAAGACACTACCTGCCAGGCATCTCCACAGAAGGTACACCAGCCCCTGTGTAAGCCCTGACACCTGAGGGTTGTGCTTTGGCTGCTCCTCCCACGCCTACAGTGTTTGAACAGCCCTGCCTTAAATAGCTCAACCCAGCATAACAAAGATAACCTTTGTGTTTACAACTTAAATTGATGATCCTTAGACAAAACAAATGACAGTCTTGTAAGCTTGGTGGCTTTCTAAACCTGCCATCATGTTTATATTTTTAGTGTCTGTGAGGAAGAGCCCTCTTTTTTGCTGTCATATAGATAAGCATCCTGCAATCATGTGTTAACGACTTGTGCTCGGCCTGTAGTGTTAAAGGAAAGTAGCTGTGTGTGCAGGGTCAGAGCGTACATCGTGGGAACCAGTTCTCTCCTTCTCCCATGTGGGTGCTGGGGAGTCAGACTTATGTTTAAGGCAGGCTTGGTGGCCAGCCTCCCCATTGGGCCTCTAGAGCTTTTAGATCTTAAGATAGGAGAAAATTCATTTCCCTCCCCTATTAGTTCCTTGTCTCTCTGGTTGAAATCCTCGACTGTACAGATGGGGTTGAGAAAGCTGCCTCCTCCAGGACTCCCAGGCTCTGGAAGGGAAGGAACTTACAAGTAGATGGCCCTCATGGGACCGCCCGTTTTACAGATGGGAAAATTGAGGTCCTGAAACTTCTGGGCTCTGGGCTATTTGAACATCTGTCTTGTCTTCAGACTCCAGCAAAGGATCCAGCCCACACGTCTATCCATCCAATGGTATTTAAATGAGTAAGTAAATGGAAATTCAAAACAAGTGAACAAAACCCCCAAGTTCTGGTTCCTAGTAGAGGTGACCAATTCATGAAAGGAGAATCAGTGAACCAGGTCCTTTGTGAAGAGAAAAGGTCACACCCTGAGGGGGGGGAGGGAATGGTGACTCAGGAAGCCTCCTGTGCACATCCTGTGACTCACAGACCAGCAAGGTGGAAACGCATGAGCCAAGAGTAACCTGGATCCAATGCTTGCTCTTCTCTCCCACCTCCTGGTGTCTGCTCGGCCACAGACATTCCTGGGAACAACCATAAGCCTTTGCCTTACTTCCCTGCCCAGAAACATTGGCCTCCTGTGCGCTGCCAGAAAGTCTAGGCTCCAGCCATCTTCTCTGGGAGTCCTTTCAAATACTGGCCATAGTCCCCATCTGTCTTTGTTAGGGCTACTATTGCAGTGATGAAACACCATGACCAAAAACAACTTAGGGAGGAAAGGGTTTATTCACTCACAGTTCCGTATAACAGCTCATCATCAAAAGCAGTGAGGGCAGCAACTCAAACAGGGCAGGAACCTGGAGGCAGGAGCTGATGCAGGAGCCATGGAGAGATGCTGCTTACAGGATTGTTCTCAATGGCTTGCTCAGTCTGCTTTCTTATAGAACACAGGACCATGAGCCTACGAATGCCTCCTCCACATCAATCACTAATTTAAAAAACTGCCCCACAGACCTGCCTATGGTTGTATCTTTTTTTGGGGGGAGAGAGGTGTGATACAGGGTTTCTTTATGTATCTATTGTTGTCATTGTCTTGTAACCGGCTCTGTAAATCAGGCTGGCCTCAAACTCACAGAGATCCACCTGCCTCTGCCTCTTGAGTGCTGGATTAAAATCATGCACAACCACCACCACCAGGCATATAGCTGAGTCTTAAGGAGGCATTTTCTCAACTGGGGCTCCCTCCCTCCAGTGACTCTAGCTTGTGCCAAGTTGCCATAAAAATAGCCAGCACAACTGACCTTCGTCAACGTGACACACAAATCTATCACTGTTAAAAGCCACAACCTTTACTTCCCTATTCCTTCCCGAGATCTCACAATAATAGAAACATCACAATATAAAATAGTCTCAATTTTAAAAGTCCCACTGTGTTTAAAATTTTAAATACTTCCACCTGGTCTATAGAGCAAGTTCTAGGACATCCAAGAGTACACAGAGAATCCCTGCTTTGAAAAAAATTTTAAATACTTAAAAGTCCAAAGTCTTGTTTAAAAATATTCAAATTTTCTTTTAAAATCTGAAGTCTCTGTAAAATTCCAAGACCTCTTTAAAAGTTTAAAGTTTCTCAACTGTAGGTTCCTGTAAAATAAAAAACAAATTAAGTACTTCCTTACTTCAAGAGGGAAGAACCAGGAAACAGTCATAATCTGAACAAAGCAAAACCAAACTCCAATATCTCAGTGTCCAATGTCTGGGATCCACTCACGATCTCCCGGGCTCCTCTGGGAGCTTAGGTCGCTTCTCCAACTCGGCCCTCTGCAGCTCACACAGCTTGTCTTCTGGGCTCCGGCTGACCATGCTGCTGCTGTTCTTGCTGGGCATCCCGTGGTCCTGGCATCTCCAAAACTCCTTGGGTCCTTTGCAGCAACTGGGCTGCACTTTCACCAGTAGCCTCTCCTGGGTTCACTTCAGGGATACCAGCCCTGCCAAAGTGCCAAGTGCCAGTTGTTCTCTCTCTATGATTCCTCATGCCTTCAAAACCAGTACCACCTGAGCGACTCTTAAACTACCAACTTTGGCTGCCAGCAGGAGGTACAGCCTTGGCACTGCTGGCACAGTGGGGCAGCTTTGCTCTGTGTCGTAAGTATATTGTATTGATTTCACCTGTTAATAAACCCGCCTTGCTCCCAGACTTCCATCCCTCATTAAGTGGGTGCTGCTTACTGGCTTGCTCTCCATGACTTGCTCAGTCTGCTTTCTGATGGAACCCAGCCAAGGAGTGACCCTACCCCAAACTGCCTGATCCCTAATCCCTCTAGCCAGATCTTATAGAGGCCTTTTCTCAACTGAGGCTCCTTCTTCTCCAGTGACCCTAGTGTATATAAATTGGCATAAAACTAGCCAGCACACCATCTGAGCCACATCCCTCTGCCATGAGCTGTGTTTTCTCTGAGCGCATTTCTGTGCTCATCAGTGGCCATCTGCTTTCTCAGCTAGAATGTGAGCTCCAGGCTGGGCAGAAGAATGAAGAAAGTCACAAGTCAAAGCCCAGCCATGTTGGGTCATATAGTGAGCCCTAGCCCAGCTTGGGATGCACAGTGAGACTGCCTCAGCAAAACTGGGCAAAGGAGACAGAATGTGAAATCCAGGATCTTGGGGTTTCTCTCTTGGAAACCCTTGGCACCCAGAGATGTCCCTGTCATACCAATAGTACCCAACAGATAACAGGTGGCCAAAAAGAGAGGAAGGAGGTAAGGTTGACCTCTGTGCCAGGGCCTCTGGCATCTCTGCAGAAGGGGGCTGAGACTCATGGTTCCAGTGAAGTTTAGTGAGTTGGAGCGGGTAGGCTAAGAGCAAGTGATCCAACCACCTGTCATGTGCCAGCCACAAGGCACAAACTTGATTTTTTATCCTCAGAACAAAGGCAAGATGGCTGCGTCCCTTTTCACACATAAGAAAGTGAGGCTAGAGAGACTGAGCATTTTGTATACAGCCTGGGGTGTGGTGGAGAGGGGATTGGCTTCTACAAATCTCAAACCTCAGATCAGGTGCTCCTCCTACCAGATGTTAGTGTCCCTGGCGTGTGAGAGCCATGTTTCTACTGACCCCAAGTTCTTCCAGTCAGTGGCCCCAGCCCCTGAGAGGACAGGCAGAGAGGTCACCTACATGATCCACGAGCAGCCACGAGCCAGCATAGAGCTATTGGCAACAGCAATCTTTTTTAAAGGAATTTATTTATTACAATATACAGTATAAGGAAGAGGGTACCAGATGTCATCACAGATGGTTGTGAGCCACCATATGGTTGCTGGGAATTGAACTCAGGTCCTCTGGAAGAGCAGTCAATGCTCTTAACCTCTGAACCATCTCTCCAGCCCGGTAACAGCAGTCTTGTGGTAGAGTCTGTGCTGATGAAGCCCATAGGCCCTGGAGGTGGGGCCAGGTGGGCCAGTGACCTGTTTTCAGCAATGTTAATGTGCACTTCTGTGGGGCCTGGCTGGAGGCAAGCCTTTGAAGAATATATTGTCTTCTGTCCCTTCTTTCTGCATTCCTTTCGGCCTCCTGTGCCCTCCCCCCACCACACATTCATCTCAGAAATCTGCACCTCATTTCAGATCCACACTGCTGGACCTGCTATAACCGCGGGAACCCTGAGCCAAAGCAAGCCCTTCTTCATTTAGGCTGCTTCGGCTGACGTTTCTCCAGAGCCATGAGATCGAACAGTTCCATTTGTGGCCTTAGCTTCACCCTGCAAGAGGCTCATGATCTGTCTCAAATCCATGGCTACTTAGAAGGCCCTCTTAGGAGTGGGGATGGAGCGTATTAGTGGACTTCTTGCTTAGCATGTGTAAAGCCCTTCAGTTGCCATTTCCTGAACGATCACCACTGCCCAATGTCTTTTCCTCCTTTAGGACTCTGGTATCCAAGCCCACCCCCATGTGTGAATTTGTTTGCTGTGTGGCTAACCCTCATTCATTTTGCTGCTAGTGTTCCATCCGATCCATTACTCTGCTCATGCAGATTTGGAGTAATTACTGTTTGGAATTGTTACAAATAGGGCTGGCATGAGAGGCTTTTTGTTTGTTTGCTTTTCGAGACAGAGTTTCTCTTTGTAACGGCCCTGGCTGTCCTGGAACTAGCTCTGTAGATCAAGCTGTCCTCAAACTCACAGAGATCTGCCTGCCTCTGCCTCCTAAGTGCTGGGGTTAGAGGCATGCACCACCACTGCCTGGCTGTGAGTTTTTTAAAAGTACAAATTATAATAGTGAAAATGTTAATATATTTGAGTTGAACACATACCCAGGAGTAAGGTGGCTCCTGAGAGGAGGTGTATATTTGGCTCGGTGATAATTGCCACATCATTTGAATACTTTCTACAGTCCTGTGCCCTCTACCTTGTCACATCCTGAGGCCCTTAGAAAGACCTGTTCATGTCTACCCTCTGCCACTTAGGAGTTGTGATGCTTGGGCAAACCACATGACTTCTCTAAGATCTGGTGTCCTATCTGTGAGTGGAGTGAGCCACAGTGTCATGTCTGTGAGTGGGTGGCCACTTGCCTCATTGGGTTGCAGTGAGGAGATAGAGGTCACCTTTCGTGGCAACTCTTCCCTGCCTTGGAGGAAGACATCTCTACTGACCCACATGGAGGCCTGGGGAAGTTGACAGACTGGCTTTTACTTACCTGAGAAGAAAAAGCCCTATGCTGTGTTTGAAGCGCTGTCTCACACCCAAAGATTTGTGTGTTTGATTCTCAAATTATATAGTGAGCATGAATGGAAATGGTACTTGGAAATTGGGTCCTTGGGAGGTGATTAAGATTTGATGGAGCCGTGAGGGTGGGGCCCTGCTATGGCACTACTGAGTTTATTTATTGGTTTATCTTTTTTTAGTTTGTTAACAGAGTTTTTCTAGGTAGCCCAGCTGGCCTGCAATTCATGATCCCTTTGAGTCAGCTTCCTGGGTGCTTTAGTGGCAGGCTCATGTCACCATTCTGTTTCCTGAGAAGAGCCCCATGTCCCCTGTGCCTGGTCTGATGCCTTTGCTGCAGTGCAGCAGAAGCCCTAACTAGGTGCTTGTGTGACTCTGACGCCATGCACTTGGACTTCTCAACCTCTAGAATCATGATCCAAACAACATCTATTCTTCATGGGTTCCTTGGTCTTGGGTATTTAGTGATAGCAGCAAAAAATAAATCAGCACATCCTGGACCATCCTAGGCCATTGTTTCCAGGAGCATCCACCTGAGATCAAGAGGGCTTTTAACTCTCCAAAATTTGTGCTCTATCAACCAGTAGGCTTTTCCAGCAGTGGGGAAGATCTGCCCATCTGAGTCTCCTCTGGAGTAGTGGCCTTGACCCCACAAACTGTAACCCACCACCTGATCATTTAAAGCGTCCCATCTCAGTAAAGACCTATAGCTCAGAACTGAGGGACTGAAGACAGCATGTGGCTCTCCCCTCTTCCCAGCAGTGGGCTATAAATCACTCTAGAGACAAAGTACATGTGTTGCCCACTTACGTGTGATGCCAGCCATTCACTTCTGTAACATCCAATCATTTCTACATACCTTGTAGCTCCCAGTCTGTCACAGCCACTCCCACACCTTTATACTTCTCTACCCGCCATTCCTCCAAGGTTTTCTCTGATGCCCACAGAGCCCTCCCATCGTTCTTCACTGCCCTGTATCCACATCAGAGGCCCCCTGTTCCCAGAAGCTTCTTTCTCTCTTCTTGTTATCCTCCTCCACCCCAGCTGGGATGTGACACTTCTGGAACCCCTCTTCCAGCCACTGCACTAATAGCACCCCCACTATGTCACCCCAGACCCTGTCTGTCTCCTTTGCAGCTTACGATGACTTCATGTTTCAGATGCTGGCTTGTTGCTCATCAGTCTTCTGGGAAAGGAGAATCTGTGACTGTCAGTGTGTCCCAAGCATGACTGATCCGGGACTGTGAACATTTTTCAAGGCAGAAGACAAGAGACGTGCTGAGGTCACACATACGATGACTACTGACCTCAGAGGAATCTTCGTTGGCATTTCCCAAACCTTTCCAGTGTGTCAGTGCTGAGCTGACCCTGGACACGGGATGGGTGAGCCATCAGTCCTCCACAGATGGGAACCAGAGTCTTGGCCATGGCCAGGCACATTGTCAATTGGCTGGCCATGCTGAACTCAGAACCCAGTATACCTGCTTCTTGAACTGTGCAGGAGATCCGTGAATGCTGATCCCACACACAAGTCTCCTCCGTGCACCCCATTCTCACCCAGTCCATGTGCAAATCATGTAGGGGCCACTTGCAAAATGATTCTGGAATAGTCACTCCCCCCCCCAACAGCTGGCTCTCTCCTCACCAAGTCAGCCAGAGCCCTCAAGGCCCCTCCTGCTGCCACTAGTAGCCCTCACTGTTATTCCTATCCAGATGCACATGATGCGCTAATCCCAAACAGCTTCCTTTGCAGGATAGTCTGCTGGCTCTCCAGCTGCTCCTAAAGCTCCTCCCCAAGATGCTATCTGCTATCTCCACTCCCCACCCCCAACTGCAGATGCAGGACTTCCCTTCTGTGCCTCAAGTACGGCAATCACACTCCTGCCTCAGGGTCTTTACACATGCTGTGCCCTGGGTCTGGATTGCTTTGCTTAGCTATCTCCAGGGGGTAAACTATAACTGTCTACAGATGTTCAAATCTCACCTAACAGTGCGCTATTGTGTGGTCCAGCAACTACACAGAAAAGGAAAGGAGGGAAGGGGAGGAGAGCCCCAGGCAGTGTGTCCCCAGCCTGTCTGAGTCTAAGTCTTTCTTCCCATCCAAATTAGAGGCATTGGATGCTGTCACTGATGGGACAGGACCTTGTGTCGACTGCCTCCAGAGTGTTTCGTTCTGATGCTGCTACTCTGCACCTGGGGTGACCACCAATCCAGGACAGTGTCACCTGGGGCCCCCTCCCTATCACCTTTCTTCTTGAGAGTGGCTTGGGTTTCACATACTGTAGCTAAGGCCCCAAAATAGAACGTAGCCACTTGCTGGTGCCAAAAAGGAAGTGAGAGAGGTGTACCTCTTCCCCTTGGTGGAAAGGGCCCCATTTGCAGTGACATCCGGCTATTCCCCAGAGCCTTGCTGTCCTGACAGGATTCTCTACAGTACCTCATTCCCATGAACCACCACAGGGGACATGGTATTTTAAGAAAGTCCCCTGAAACCTGAGGGACCTGTACTAGTCTACTGTTTCGGTCCTGCTTGTTACAGCACATGGCTTGAGGGAAATTGAATCACATCAGAAGGCTGTAAATATGTAGGGATTATCACACATTCTGAGGCATTTTAAATTCCCCCATAGTCTCCAATGTTGAGGATAAAATTCCCAGGTCTCAGAAACTGATATTGTTTGGTTGATTCTATGGGTCCTTTAAAATCTCATGTGGTTTAATTAAAGCTGCAGACCAGCCAGTTGCCCCTATGGGAAACTGAGGTCAAGTAGCTCATCTCCTGAGACTATCGTGGAAATAGCTGCTACCTTTAGCAAGATGTTCAGCCTGAAGGGAAAGTTACAAGGATCTTTTCTGTCTTCATGTATATTCAGAACATCACAGGATAACGCCTACAAAGTAAGAGTGGCAAGTTGCTGAAAGGAAGCTTTGTATCCCTGATTACATCTTATCTGTGGAAGCAGTCTGGAGCTGATGATCTTCTCTGCTGAATGCAGTTCCCCTTAGAGATGCTGCCCTCCACCATGGCCTTATGGGGAAGAGCAAGTTTATCTTGCTAAGTCATTCATGAGTTCTCAACTCAGCTTCATTTTTTATAATATCTATTTATCATGTATACAGTGTTCTCCTTGCATGTATGCCTATATGAGAGAAGAGGCAATAGATGTCATTATAGATGACTGTGAGCCACCATGTGATTGCTGGGAATCAAACTCAGTAACTCAGCCAGTGCTCCTAACCTCTGAGTCATGTCACCTCTGCTTCTCAAATGAGCTGAGACCTGCAGGCCTTCTGTGTGTCAACAGAAGTTCTCTGTTGAGAAGAATCACCTGCCAGACATGGGACCAAGGCCCGATTGTGTCTTTCATTCTTGCTCTGATACAGCAGGCATTTAGAAATTGCTTTTAGTAAAAAGCATCAACTCATCACTTGGACACTGAAAGCAACTAAATACAGGACGAAGGCCTGGCATCTCTGTCCTTATTTGGGGTTCCTTTCCTTTACCTTGGGTCAGGTGTGTTGGTTACAAAGGTGTATTTGCCTGTCTATCCTGTCCCAATCTCCTTCCAGGCTGAAGACACAACAGAAAATCATTGTTCTAGACCAGTGTCACCTTGAAGCTCAGTAACAACAAAGCCTCAAACAGACACCCTAACCCCAAGATGAAGGCAGTTATCCACTGTGGTAAGGTACAGCCTGGAGCAGAAGCAGGCATCTCATAGGAGCAAGCTTGCTCTTCTCAAGGGACAGAGATTACAACTGCTTCAGCCCTGCCTTGTAGGACAAAGACTGAGACAAGTTATCAACCAAATTGTACCTTGGCCAAGACTATTTAATTATGCATAATACTTAAATCTATATGAATATTTTCCTGCATATATGTATTGTACACATGTGTACTTGGTGCTCTTAGATTCCTCAGAGCTAGAGTCACAAAGAGTTATGAGTCACCGTGTTGGTGCTGGGAATCAAATCCAAGTCTCCCGGAAGAACAGCCAGTGCTCTTAACCTCTGAGCATCTCTCCAGCCCCTAATTATGCATCACTTTTAATCCTCTTTTAATTCTGCCTCTGTTTAAGCCTAAATCTCATGTCAGCACTTGGAAGACAAATTTGGGGTGACTGGACCCATTTATCTGCTTCTCTTCCTGCAGCCTTGATTTTTTTCCTCTGCTTTACACTATTGTCTGGGTGTAATTAGATGGGTGACTAAGCTGAGCCAGTCAAGGCTGCCAAAATATGCTTTTGCCCCCAAACTCCAGTTGCATCAGGAAAAGCACCCTGGGTAGCTGCACCAACCACAGGCAGCATTATATGGTCTGGCTAGTTTTGGACACTAGTCAGTGTCTAAACATTTTCTTTCTAAAGCCTCCAAGGAAGCCCTTCATGAACACAAAATCAGAATCACTGTGTTCCAAATGCGTCAGCCATGTGTTATCATGTCTTCCGGGGGAAAAAATTAGCTATTTGCATGTACAGAGGAATCACTATTAAGAATGTACCACATGTAAGAATACCAGGTGCTGAGACCCCATGGGACTAGGTGACCACACCTTCCTTGCTATAAGGCATTTCTGTTTGTGTGAGCCAGGGTTACAAAGGAGTCAGTGTCATCATGAACAGCACACATATGACATAAATACCAAACACTGGAGTGACTCCAAAACCTCTCTGTACCATTTATAGCCATTATGTTATTGGCATTCTGAGGACTGGATTCTCTTTCATGGAATCGGAGGCAAGCAACAAACCTGGTGCATTTGAACCAAGGCAGAGATATACCACTATAGACAAAAGGCCCCAAATTATAACTGGTATCAATCACTAGCAACCTATTATATAAAAGGTTAATATTTATTAAAGGGTTTATATGAAACACCCCCTGATACAAGAGATTGCGATTCCTAGAAGGCTGAACTGGTCCATGCAGCAGAAGTGGGTCTGGTCCTTTCTCCAAGAGCATGAGGGGGCAAACAGGAAGAGAGACAGCGTACACCTAGCCTTAAACTGGCCTGGCCATGCCCTGGAAGTCCTAAAGGCCCAAGGGTCATACCTCTAGGTCAAGGTGATATTGTCTGATTCCCACTACATCTCCCACTTTTGTCTGAATAAGAAAGTTTTAAACCTAAATATAAAACTATATACAATAGAAACTATCATAAGGTAATCTCCAGGAGAATTCAAAGGCAAATAACATAGACAAGGTCAAACTACAACTAACAAGAACAACAAACACAAAGCATATATTAAATATCCAGAATATTGGTGAGTGGCAATATCCAGAGATTACTCCAAAGCTGTCTATCTTGGATAATATGAATCTAGTACCTAAGTGATTCTATCTAAGATATGAGATGGTCATAACCTTAACTATGGTCTTCAACCCCATCAAAGACCCGAGAAGGAAAAAATATTACCTGAGTGAGCTGAAATGCAAGCAAGCAACTTCCAAAATTTAATAAAGAAGACAGCGACAGTCAGCTGCCTGGACAGTCACCCACAGCTTTTCTGCAATACTCAAGCATCCAGAGTTTTTGGCTACAGGCCTAGGATATCTGACAGATATCTTCAGAAGCTTCTTATCCTGTCTTGGCAGGTTTCAGCAGTCTGTCTTTTGTCCTGCTCATCTGGATTGGAAGTGTGTTTAAAGTCAGCAGTCAAGGCAAGGGCAGTTCTTTGCTCAATAGGCCATTATTCACCGAGGAAGACAAACTCCCTGTGAAGTGCCTTTGATGCCCAACACTATCTTGGGAAAGGAACAGTGCTGTCAGGAGCAATTGTGTCGCTTATAGCCAAATTGTGAATAATGAAACATTAAATGTCATATTCTCTAGGTCTATGAAGTGTTTGACGACTGCTTATCCATCTGACATATTCTACTATATATATGGAAAACCTAATTAATATGACTTAATATTACATGACAAACATAGATAACTATGGCCTGTAATTCTTATCATCCTAAAGATCAAGGCTTATATTATAAAAGTAGATAATCTATAAACAGATGTACTGTTTGGAGACAATGACTTCAAGTATGGCAATCATTCAAACATCTTAAGCAGAGGTAAAAATGTGCAAAATGACAACAGTATCCTTAATATGTACCAATACACAAAACATCTTAAACAGATGTAGAATATATATATTATGACAAATATTATTAAACAGATATAGAATTT
The DNA here is from genome assembly GCA_004025045.1 of Sigmodon hispidus. Classification (NCBI taxonomy): domain Eukaryota; kingdom Metazoa; phylum Chordata; class Mammalia; order Rodentia; family Cricetidae; genus Sigmodon; species Sigmodon hispidus. The sequence continues at coordinate 220,071 of PVIH01001178.1, forward strand.
GTATAGTACAAGTGACAATGCATATTCTTAATATGCATTAATGTACAAAATATTTTAAACAGAGGTAGAAGCATGTGTACACTATAACAGATATAGATTTAAATTTGTATCAATATACAAATCACCTTAAACACATATAAAATAATTCTACATTTGTATCAATATATAAGAATTCATGCGGGGCTGGAGAGATGGCTCAGCAGTTAAGAGCACTGACTGTTCTTCCAGAGGACCTGAGTTCGATTCCCAGCATCCACATGGCAGCTCACAACTGTCTATAATTCCAAGATCTGACACCCTTACAGAGTTATACATGCAGGCAAAACACCAATTCACATAAAATAAAAATAAATATTAAAAAATTCATGCCAGTGCAAATTGTCTATGGCTAATATTTGGCTAAAAATTGTTTACAGGTAGATACAATCATCTACCTATATCTGTCCTATCTACTTCCCTTTTTTTCTTTAAAAGGGATTCCTGAGTCTATTTTCTACTCTTAACCCAAATATAATTTATAACCACCCTAGCAGAATAATAATTATCCATAATCTGCAGAAGACAAAACATACAGAGAGAAGGGAGCATAGTTTTTCTTAGAATTGCTTCCTGCTGTCTGGGGGCAGTATGTCAGTGGGATCCTGTAAAAACTAAAACACTGGTTTAGTCTCAACGGACTGTTTAGCCTCAATGGACTGACTATTAACATCTGTAGCCAGTCTCAGTACTTGGTAAAGCTATCAGAAAATCTGGTTAGCGGTATAATATGATGGATAATCATAGTAAGCCATCTAGCAACAGTTCTGAACAGTTTGTAGTTAAGAACCAATCATTGAGTGGTGTATACCAACTTAAAAAAGTATCATAATGAACCAGGTAGAATAGTCGTGATGGAGCCCCATCTTTCTTTCTGAATTATTTAGAGATCACTGTTAAGAGACTTTGTCGGTTATTGTGGAAAACTTAATCTCAACATGTAAAATTTAATTTTTTGGAGAAAATTGTATATAAAGGTTTTCAAAAGGTCAAGGTTGGTACAGAGAGAAATAGAATTAGAAATAAAATAATAATAATAATAGTCCTTATATATATTGGCTATCTTCTGTCTCACACAAAGTGGTTTTTTTGATGTGAGATAGAACCTCATATGTATATATATACATAGAATCTCCTATATACATACATGCATGCACATACACCAATGAATTTGTTTTTAGAAAAGGGAAAGCTACTTACTCCAACTTCAAAGCCAGCTTGATTTGTAATTGTATTGGGACCACAATTTTTTTTAAAGGTAAAGAGATATAGATGTTAAGCAGTGAGGAGTTACTTTTTTTTCCTGTTTAAACACTTTTATTTCTGTGTTAAAAGACAGAACTTTTAGAGGCCAACTAAGGAAAACAGACCAAATTCAAAACATTAATAAATCATAAAACAAACAGTATTTAAGATTAAGACAAACAATATTTGTATTATGAAGTTTCTGGCCTGTCTGGCCTGTGGTCCAGACCTATAGAGGTGCAGTCCCACAGAAACACACAGATGTTTATATTAATTTTATGCTGATTGGCTTATGGCTCAGTCATATAACTTAGCAAGCTCTTGCATCTTAACCTATTTCCAATAGTCTGTTTAGCCATGTGGCTTGGAACCTTTTCTCAGAGCAGCATTTCAATTTCTTTCCTCTGCTTCTGCTGGCATCTCATTGCGGTGTCTCTGTGGTGTCTCTCTGGCATCTCTGCTCTGCTCTTCCTGTTCCCAGAGTTTTCCTAGTCTGGTAGTCCCACTCACACTTCCTGTCTTCCTTCAGCCAATCAGTAGTTTTATTAAACCAGTAGGAAGGACAATTATTTACAATATAACATAATTCCACTACAAATATAATCCACACATCATTCCCATCAATCATTACATCTCTAGCAAGATCAATTAACAACCTATTCTGTAAAATAGAATGAAAAAATATGACCAAAATAAGATAAGCAAATGTTTAACACATCATAAAAATGTTTTGTTAAAAGCCATAACATTTTTCTCAGTAGTAACCATATGTTGGCCGCTGATTGTAACCATATTGTCCGTACTGGTGTTGATAGTAAGGCTCTTGCCTCCACTGTGGGTAATTGCTACCCCATGGCTGTCCGTGCCACTGATTTGACTGATTGTCACTTGGCCATCCCCGTCTGTTATCCCTACCTCTAAACTGTCTGTTATCTTGCAGCTAGTTGCCTCTATTTCTTTGGTTACCACCAGCTTTGCTATTCCATTCCTCAACAATTGGAGGGGATTCAGGAGGATGTTTCAAGTATTCTTGGTACTCTTTGTCATCTTGTGTGAATCTGTTTGCAAACATCTCTTCGAAATCTGGAATTACTTCAGAAGCATCACTCATCTTGAAATTTTTAAGTTCCTTCCACGGGACACACTGGCGTGGGGGGGACCTCGGACGTCCACACAACAGCACCTTACACAGATCTCCAAGGTAACCAAATGCGCCGGACTCCCCATGAGGTGTTATTTTATATTGCATATTGGTTCCAACAGGCCCTTTGCCTCTAAACCTTTCGAATTGATTTCCTTTTAGCTTTAGATGTCTAGGTGTCCAGTGTCTTTTTAATTTCTTGAAGATGGCTTTGTCTATCTTTCTGTAGAGACAGAAATGAAACCTTGCCCCAGCCTTTGTTAAGTGGGTTATCCTTACCATGTACGTATAAGATTGTCATATCAGCAGATGAGCCATTACGTCTTCTCTTCAAGAGATGTCTCTTTTTCAAATCTAATTTTTATTAGTTTTGTTGGTGTCCATAGCTTTTCTTCTGCAGTGGAAACAAAAGCAAAACCCCTTCCCCAACAAAGCACAGATTTTGGCTTCCATTCTGAGATCAGCACAGCCTTGATGTAAACAGGTTGGTTCAGCTCAGAAGTTTTCTGTTATCCAATGTCTCTCTGCAGCCATTGTTCCTTTCTCATCAGCATTAAGAAAATTCAGGGTTAGTAAGGCATTATGCAATCTATCTCTGGGTGTTTTTGTTCCTTCTTTCTGTCTATAAAGCATCTTTTTAAAGGTGCGATTAGGTCAGATTGTGTGGCATACCTGTAATGTGCTTTATATTATAAAATTCAAAACACTGTTTCATCTTTTGAGAAGGATATTCTGGAGCATTGTCAGTCTTAATTTGTAGAGGTATTCCCACAATGGCCATGACTTCCAAAGGGTGTGTAATTACAGAATCAGCCCTTTCAGAGCTCAGATTAGTTGCCCATTGAAATCTTGAAATAGTGTCAACAGTATGGTGTGCATTTTTTAATTTTCTAAATTCTGCAAAATGAAACACGTCCATCTGCCAATTTTTTTTTTTTTTGCATACCTTTAGGATTGCTTCCTGCAGGTAATGGTGTTTGGTTATAGAAGGAGCAGGTAGGACATTTCTTTACAATTTCCTTGGCTTGGTGCCAAGTGATGGAAAAGCCCTTTTTAAATTCTTTGCTATTAACATGGTGTTTCTTATGAAATTCTGAAGCCTCCAGTTAAAAATTGCTGAAGCTTAAAAATTGTGGATGTTTAAAAGGCACTCTGCAACTTCTGCAGTTTCACTACACTAGACACCAAAAGCCACTCATGAGACTTAGGTATTGGTGTTTATCAGTTTTAAGACAGATTAGAATGCAATATTCAATAGGTTGGAATGGGTTTGGTATGTTTTCTGCCAGACCTCTCCTGCGCCATATGCCCAGCAATGTCATGCCCCTCACTTCTGTCAGCAAGAACAAAAGGCTAATATCAGTATCCTTTAACATGTTCATAGTACATCGTTCTGATTTTGTGAGAAATTGCCTCTCGTAAGGTTATTTTCATAGAAAGCCAGACTGTGAGTTTCCACATTGACCACAATTGAGGGGTCCTATAAAACCCATTAGTACCCAAAGAATGGCACACAATTTTGACTTTTGCAAAAAACTGTAAGGGCTTTGAACCACTTTACTTAAGTCTCCTGATTGTATCTCTCCTTTCCTGATTTATTTGCATCAGTATAGAATGTAAGGACTCCAGAAATTGTTTTGTTTGTTTGTTTGTTTGTTTGTTTGTTTGTTTTTTTGTTATACAATGTGAGGGCTGATCCAACTGGTTCTTTTTAGGAATTCAATTCTTTTGGGATAACATGTTAATCTCTCCCAAAAAAATTACTGCAAGCTCTTTGCCAATATTTATTATCCTTCCATAGGTAGGAAATTTCCTCATTAGGTAAAGGTACTACAATTTCTGCTGGATCCATTTCTGTTTATTGATGAAGCCCTAATTTTCTTTTCAAATCAAGTCAGAAATATTTTCCATATGTGTTTTAAATTTTTATTTGGCCTACATGGCAGAAACATCTATTCTAAGATAATATCTCTCCTTTGTGTCAGGATACCTGTTGGGGTTAATCTAGAGAGTAATATAACCCGAATGCAGTTAAGCTCAGGGTTCACACAATCCACGTATGACTCTCATAATTTCTTTTGCATGTAACCAATTTTTCCTCAGCCTCAATTGATAATTCTCTAGGACTATTGAAGTCCTTATTCCCTTCTAGGGTATGAGTCAAATGTAATAGTTCATGCTTTTCTACTCCAATAATAGACAGCAAATTAGTAATGTTCCCCAGCAATTTCTGAAAATCAGTAAGAATCCACGATCAATCTCTCCTGAGTTGTACCTTCTGTGGCCTAATTTTTTGTAGCTCTATTTTATAGCCTAGAATATTAATAGAATCTCCTCTTTGTATTTTCTCAAGGACAATTTATAATCACCAGAGAGGCAAAGTTTTACTTTTCTTTACTTCTAGGAACATGTTTTCTAAATTATCTGACATTGAATCTTCTAATAAGATGTCATTCATCTAATGGTAAATTGTATATTTTGGAAATTGTGCACAAACTATTTCCAATGGTTTTTGTACAAAATACAGGGCAGGGCTATTTAACATTTCCTGTGGCAGAACCTATCATTGATATCTTTTAACTGGTTGAGAATTATTATAAATGGGTATTGTGAAGGCAAATTTTTCCCTCTCCTGTTCTTGCAGAAGTATAGTAAAAATAAAAAACTTTTTAAGTCAGTAACTATGATAGGTCATTCTCTAGGTAACAGAAAGGGCAGGGGCATTCCAGGCTACATAGAGCCTATTGGCTAAATCACTTTATTTATGGCTCCCATATCTGTCATCATTCTCCATTTTTAAGATTTATTTTTAATAGCAAATACAGGAGAATTCCAAGGACTGGTAGATTCTTCAATATGTTGAACATTTAACTGCTCCTGAACCAGCTGTTCTAAAGCCTCTAGTTTCTCTTTGGTCATAGGCTATTGTTCAACCCATTCTGGTTTGTGAGTTAGCCATTTTAAGGGTAGGGATGTTGGTACTTCTGAGAGTTCTACAGATGCTGTGCTCTGTTTACATACAGCCTGAATGGTTGGTGTCTGTTTTTTTTATTTTTTAAAAAACACTTTTATTTATTTATTTGCCTTGGTGTTTTGCCTGGAACTGGAACTACAGACAGTTGTTAGCTGCCATGTGGGTGCTGGGAATCGAACCCGTGTCCTCTGGAAGAGCAGACAGTACTCTTAACCACTGAGCCATCTCTCCAGCCCCTGTTTTTTTATTTTTTAATACTCTATAATATTATTTTTAAAACCATGAATGGGTCTATGATTTGGGTCTGAGCTTGGAGGAATTTTAATGTGGATATTCCATTGCCGTAGGAGATTACAATCCCATGGATTTATGGCTATCTTAGCCACATATGGCTGTAACAGGAGGTTTCTGGCCTGCGTAGCCCCATGGTCTGGAGGTCCTGATCTACCCACCACCACTTATCTGGCCCAGCAACCCCAAAGTCATAAAGAAACACACATATTAGTTTCATGTTGTTTAGCTTATGCTAGCATATTGCTAGCTAGCTCTTTCATCTTAATTCAATCCATTTCTATTAGTCTGTCCTGCCATGTGGCCTGTGGCTTACCTATTTCATTACACATTAACTCTTTGGAGGACAGATCATCTCCGTCCCTGACTCCACCCTCCTTGCCTTATCTATGCCTACCTACTGCTATGGTGCTCACCATAGGCCAAAACAATTCCTTTATCTAAAGAATGATATTCATATCATATAGAAAGACAGTCCCACATCACTTCCCCTTTTCTGTCTAATCAAAAAGGAAGATTTCAATTTTAACATAGCAAAATTACATATAACAAAACAGCCATCAAGCAAGAATTATAGTTACAACATCTAGTCTATTTGTAATTTTATGGCCTCGGCCTTCCTCTCTGTCCTTCTGGTCCTGTGCATTCAAGTCACCTCATACTTTGTTTTACCTGAGATATGATTCCCATCCCTAGAAATTAAACATTTACCTCCTTTAGAGGCCATTTTGGATGCCATGATTGTGGGGTTATGATGGATACATCTGCCCCAGTGTTTACCAAGTCTTGAATAAAAATGTTTTCTATCTATATTTTTAATTTTGGCTTTGTTTATTTATGAAAGTCTGACAGAATATTTGTTTTGTAATTTTCTTGAAAATTTTGATTCCTCCTTTAAAGTTGTTTCATTCTACAGTGCAGTATGGCTTTTTATATTAGGTACTGGATTTTTCTAATTGTCCTGGGGAGGAGTTCCCTCCACAACAATTGGAAACAATTGGACCATGTTTGACCTCTTGTGAGAGGCCCTAAGAGACATTTCCCAATGGTAAAGGGTTGCCTTGTTTGTCCCTTGTAGATCTACATTTATTGGTCCAATGTGAGCCTTTGCCACATCTACATAATCAAGAAGATAGGGACCTTCTGGTTGGGTCATTCCCAGAAGAGACATTAATTCTAGGAGTGCCCTGTGTACAAGTTCTTCTTATATGGCTTAACTTTCCATAATTAAAGCATTTGATACCTTGATTTTTTTTTTCATAACATTAGAAATGGCTTATCCTCCGCAAGGCCCATCATCATAATTGAAAGACTAAGTACTGATTATATAATAGATTCATTCTTCTAGGAGTGCTGATCTAATCTTTAGAGGCATAAGCATCCTTTTACATTCTAAGTTAGCATAATCAAAAGTCAAAGAGAAAATTAGCTATTTTCTAACTTCTAGACTGACACTGATCTACGCATAGCCTTGGTTAACTTCTGCAGAAAGTTAGCATAAGGTTCTTTTAAGCCTTGCCTGACTTTAGTGTACGGCTCAGTTGTCTGTCCTGGTTCTAGAACCTTCTACCAAGCATTCAAAGCAGCAGTGTGACATAGCAATAATGTATGTTCATCAAAAGTAGACTGAATCTTTACATCAGTAAATTGACCCTTACCAAGAATACGTTCCTGAAACACATGAAATCTCTAATCTTCCCTTGGTCTATGATGGCCTTAGCCTCTTCTCTCAGCCAGTTTCTATGCTGCAAATATTGGCTATAAGCTAAGACAGCAAGTGTTAACTGCATTAAATCACTAGGTATGACCCTAGTAGTAACTGGATAGATTTTAGCAGGGGGGAAAGAGTACCCTGTATGTTTACAATTTTAAGTAGATCATCTCTAACTTCATAAAATATGGGTGATTGTTGTTCTGAACCATTCTGGGTTAATCCTGCTTTAACATTCTTCTCAATTACAGCAAAACCATCTTCCTATTGTTGAAGTTTATCAACTACTGATTTCTCCAAGATCTGAATCTCTTGAATAGCAAATCTTTCTAATGATTCCATGGAAATTATGAGTTTCCTATTCTTATTGATTAGTAAATATGATTCTGCAGATTTAAACTTCTCCATCACAGATATCCTATTATCTGCAGAAAGTACAAACTTTATATTTGCTTCCAAGAAGGAAACTCTATCTAAAAGTTTGTCATAACCAGTTTCCACAAAGTTAACTCTGCATGCTAGTCTTTCATTGACAGATTCCATGTTATGTATCTCAGAAGTTAATTTATCATCTTTTAGCCTACAAGGTCTCTCATATTTAGTATCAAATCATTTTTTAGAGATATAAAATGTAGAATCAAGCTGAGATTAATAAATTTGCAAGTGTGTAACTCCAAGGGATGTTATACAAATCACGTAATATTTCCTCAATGGCAGTATCAGAAAAGCTTTTAAATCCCTGAAAGGTTATGTTGTCTGCCATGGTATAACCTGTCTTTGATGGCTTCAGTTGGAATAAATCACTAAACATAATGGTGATGTTTGGCCAGCAGGTGTCGCAGGTGTCCCGCCAACCAGTCACTACGTTCTGACTCAGGCTTTCAGGTTTGACCTGTTATGAACAGTCTAACAAAAGGCAAACTCTCACAAAATCAGAACAGAGTGCCACAAACACACACTGAATCAACACACTGAGAGAAGCTGCTTGTCCTTGCTGCACAAGTGTGAGGTTTTGTGGCTTGCTGTTGAGTCCGGTGAGAGTGTGTGTGCAAAGAGACAAGCCGTGGAGTTACTGGTAGCCTGCTCTGCTGGACAGAAAATATTCCCTTTTAAAAGTAGCTGTAGACTGAATTTTGATCTGTTCCAGATCCTCTAGACTCTAAGACCAAAGCCACCCAGGACCACATGGCGGCCCTTGGCCTCTGCAAGGCTTCCCATAGCTTAGAGCCGAAGCTGGAGCTGCAGGGCTGGAGAGGCAGCCTGCTTAGCTGGCTGGCTTCCCTACTACCTCCCTTCCACGCAGTCAAGCCAGCAAGTCACATTGGGCACCAGAAATAGTTGGCATTAATCACTAGCAACTGATTTATAAAAAGGTTATTTATTAAGGATTTTAAATGAAACACTCACTGATACAAGAGATTGAACAGTTGGGCGATTCCTGGAAGGCTAGACTTGTCCACTCAGCCGAAGTGGGTCTGGTCCTTTCTCCAAGAGCAGGAGGGGGCAAACAGGAAGAGAGACAGCATGCACCCAATCTTAAACTGGCCTGGCCATGCCCTGCATGTAGGTCCTCAAGGCCCAAAGGCCACCTCTAGGTTAAAGTGATATTGCTTGATTCCCACTACACCAAATAAAAAGAGAAATTCCTGTACTTTACTAATCCTGCTGACAATTTCCTCTCTTCCTTACTTCTGGTAAATACATTTACTACCCGCACATCACTGGCCTCGATGCCATGACACTGTGAGGGTCTGTACAGGGAGGACTGAAGGAGCCTGCCTTCAGCATTAAATGGGGGGAAATATTCTGTGACACTCCCTGGCTCTGACTTTGGCCAGTTTGGCTTAGTTTGGTTTTTAAGTTAGGGTCTCATGTAGCCCAGACTGGCCTCAAATCTACTAAGTAACCAAGAATGACTTTGAACTGCTGATTCCTGCTGCCTTAATTTCCAAGAATCAGGACTGAAGGTGTATGTTTTTGTACCTGGGAATTTTGACTTTGACTTTTTCTTCGATCTCTCTTCTGTGAGTAAGCTCACAAATGCAGTCTACATTTGTGAAAGCCAATCTCTCACCTAAACCAACATGGCTGCTCTTTGGCTAAGATTCCCATAGGGACCAGAAGGTCAAAAATTAAAATAGACATTAACTCACTCTACTGATCAGATTGCAACTGTCCGAATTCTGACCTCCCTAACTTGAGGAGTCTTTCTTTTTATTTCTGTTGTTGTTTTAATTTTTTATTGTCTGAGAGTTTTACATATGAATGAAATGTGTTTCAGTCAAACCCATGCCCTCCTTTCAAAAACTCTCCCCCTCCCCTGACTTTCCCCTTCTTTTTTTTTTTTAGATTTATTTATTATGTATACAGTATACAGAAGAGGGAAGATGTCATCATAGATGGTTGTGAGCCACCATGTGGATGCTGGGAATTGAACTCAGGTCCTCTGGAAGAACAGTCAGTGCTCTTAACCTCTGAGCCACCTCTCCAGCCCCGACTTTCCCCTTCTTATTTCATGTTTTGTTTTGTTTACATCTCTGAGTCCATTTTGTGCTGTCTGTTTGCACATGGGTGGAAGACCATCTACAAGAACACAGCAAGCCTCTCTCTCAGGAGCCACATCCCACAGAAAAGTCACTCCCCCACAGCCCAGCAGCCACCAGTGGAAATTCATGAGCCCCTCCCCATCCAAGCTGGGCTTTTGACTGGCTTCATCATGTGCAAGTCTTCTACATGCAAACCCAACCTGCATTCATCCATGTGTGTAACTGTCACGTTCAAAAACATTGTAGAGACTCCCTCTCCCTCTGGCCCTTAGAATCTTTCTGCTCCCAACTCTGAGATGATCCGCAGCTCTTCCAGGAAAGGATGTGATATGAACTTCTCACTTAGAATTGAGCCCCCCATAGTCTCTTATTCTCTGAACCAGATGTGGGTCTCTGCGTTAATCACTATCTACTGTTATAAAAGTAATAAATACATAAATAAATGCTTCTCTGATGAAGGGTGAGACATGCACTACTCTACGAAGTTAGGGGACAGTTTGTGACTTTGTCCATTGAGCAGAATCATAGTATTAGGTTCTCTCTTAGGATCCATGGCCTAACCAGATACATGGATTTGGTTCAGCTAACAGCGCCATGGATAAGTTCAGCGTACACAGAAGTTTCTTAGTCTGTCCAGTCCTGAGGTCTGGATGAATTTCTCCCAGCCAAGGTCCCTTTTAAAATAATTACTCAGAGGCTTATATTAATTACAAACTCTTTAGTCTATGGCTCAGAATCCTTGTTGGCTAGCTCTTTGATTTTAAATTATCCCCCTTGCTATTAATCTATGTATTGCTGCATGTTCTGTGGCTTTACCTGTGTTCTATTACATCTTACTGCTGAGCAGCTCACAGCATCCGACCCCACCTTTCTCCTTGTATCTCTCTTGAATTTCCTACCTGTCCATGTCCTGTCTTGCCATAGACCAAAGCAGCTTCTTTATTAACCACTGATAGCAACACATATTCTCAGCATACAGAAAGATCATCTTATGGCAGTTTAGTCTTATGGAACAAGCTTTAATTCAATCAAAAAGTGGGCAATTATTTCCATAATATTTGTGCAATGATGGCACCAATGGGCATGTCTTGCCAAGCCAGGCATTATTAAAGCTAAAAGGATTCACAGCTGGGCAGGATTGTCACTTATTAGTCCAACACCTAATGACCCTTGCCACCTTGTCCCAAGTTGCCAAAATCAAGAAGATAAGTGATGCTATAAAATTCACAGCTTAACTCTAGGCTTGGTGGTACACCTCTTTAGTCCTAGCACTCGGGAGACAGATGCAGAGCAGGTGGATCTCTGTGAGTTCAAGGCCAGTCTGGTCTACAGAGTTAGTTCCAGGACAACCAGGGCTGTTACACAGAAAAACTCCCTCTTGGAATAAACAAATAAATACCAATAGATAAGTGAATGAATAAATAAATAACCACTTAACAAGATGGTGAGATTTCCAAGTACGGACCCCATAAGACAAAATATTTGGTTTTAATTGTATAAACATTTCTATTCCCTTTAAAGAAGCGATTCTCTGAGAGCTTGCTGCCTACTTTTCTGTCTTTCCCTGCAGCATATTTTATTTAGTGAATCTTTTCTTCTCTCTCTCTCTCTCTCTCTCTCTCTCTCTCACACACACACACACACACACACACACACACACACACACACACACACACACACACGAGCACGCGCACGCACGCGCGCGCGCGCACACACACACACATACACTCCAGCCTGGCAGAAGCTTCCACTCTCAATGTCTCTAGCTCGTGTTGTTTCTGGCACACCTTGGTGCCCCATGGGGAACACTCTCCTTGATTTCCTTGGCTTCTGTCCTCTGGAGAGTTTATCGATCCAACCATGGGCACGAAGGCTTCATGACAGCGCTGTACTCTGGTGAGACCAAAGACCTACAAGCTAAAGCATGCCTTCCAACCCTTGCAGACTTTACTTCTCATTTGCAACTGGAACACATTACCTAAGGCTATTTTTTGGTAGCTCCAGAAGTGGAAGATGGCCAGCTCTGAGTTCTCATGAAGTCACTTCACCACCCTTCTAGGATCCATCCCCATCGGTCCTCTAACATGTAACATGGCTGGCGGCAGCAGCCGCAGCAATGACTTGCCCAGGATGAGTCCCTGCAGATTGTAAGGTCTTCTTCCGTCTCCTCTGTCACTCTCCATGCTGGTCCTGGAATTTGCTCCTATTTTCTGGGGCAGGCCAGAGCAGAGCATGTGGCTGACTGTTTATACCCACCCTTCCTCCATCCTGTTCCAAAAAAAAAAAAAACATATGGATAGTAAGCTCTCACTTTCCATCATGGCTGAGTCCTAACCAGTTTTGATTTGTGATGCTTTTCCTTTATGTTCTGTCTACCCTAGCCAACAAAGGTGATTTGGCTCTGAAGTAAAACTATGAATAGAAGGATGTATTAGAGTCGGGGCAACCTGGCCTTCCCAACTCCCAGAGTCTCCAATGTAGTATTATGAATGAGACTCATAGCCAAATATCGGGGGAAGGCTGAACTATCAGAGAGAGGAAGCACCACAGTCAATTCTCACCCAGCTGTCTTGTAACTTCCTCAGCCTCGCTCCTGGTCACTTCTGCCAGTGCTTCTGTTCTCTCTGGGTTTCTACAGCCCTTACATACCCTATCCCATCCAGGTTAGGATTAAAGGCATGCAGCCTTGAACTCACAGAAACAAAAGAAGTTCTGTCTCTGGAATTGTGGAATCAAGGGTGTAGGTCACCACTCCCAGCTTTCCCTGTGCTGGGATCAAAAGTGTGTGTGACTGACTCAGCTATTTATCTTTGTATTCAAGGTTTAAGAATTTCCTGAGCTGTCTGCCTAGGATTTGACTGAGTGCTCTCTCCCCAATATTCAGGTTTTATTAAATATGTAATATATATCCACACTCCATTAGTACATTGCATGTGCTTTCAACTAGCCTACATGATAACACAATAGGGTGAGGGATACACCTCAGCTGTGTCAATGTGGTGAGACTAGGTCTCAACCCAGATGCTAAGGGAAATCAATTGTCTTCAGGGACACCTGCCTTCAGTAGGCTCCAAATGATGGAACTCTGATCATCTTTTCTATGATTGGTCCCTGGAACAAAGTCTCAAAAACTGGTCCATGGGGGGGGGCAATATGTTTTGCTTTGCAACAAAATAGATCAAGAATTCTGGCAACTTCATGACACACTGAACTATAATCAGCCTGTAATTAACCCTTTGTGGGTCACTTAGGGAAGACACTGAAATGCCTTCATGATCTATATACTTTTTGACTATAGACTATATACATGGTCTATATACCCCATGGCTTTTCCACAGAGCTTTATCTGTTACAGAACACTACATGTGGCCTGCTGGAGAGTCCTCCACAATCTCATCTTTAAATCTGCTTCAGATGACAGCTTGATGGTCTTTCTCTGCACCCCAGCCTCGGCTCAGCCACTGGCTTCTCTGCCGCCATCTTTGTCTCCTCCTGGCAATGGGGCTCTTGCCTCCCTCTTCGCCCGGGCACCTTGTTCTTCTCTGTCTGCCTGCTGAGTTTTCAACCACTGTTCTCCCCCAGAGCTGCATTCTACCTCAGACTCAGGAACTTCACACAGGGCACTTTGAATGATAAATAATCTCACACCCTCTCCCTCAGAAACCATTCTTCTGAATGGGGGCTTCCGCACCACCAAGTACCTGCCCCTTCCCGGTGTCTGACCTGTCTCAAATACAACCCAAAGTAGGTTGTTTATTGGGTATTTTCCACCTTCATTAAGGATGTCAAAAGACTCACTGTGCTTTTTGACCCAACATGGAAAACATCTGTATCGTCCTAACCACTTGCTATACACACGAGATGTCCCGATATGATTTTTAGCTCACAGCTGGGCTGATGAAGCCCATACTGATAGACTAGTTAACCATCAGGCTCCCCTGGGATGCCAAAACAGAGCCCCAATGGTTGTAGCAGGCTGCTAATATAGGAAACAATGGGGTGTGGGGGAAACTGTGCCAAGATTGTGTGACTGTCTACTCAAGGGAATGAAAGGAGGTGAAGCCATCTCGGTTAACTATGACTGGTTATATGAGATGGCACAGGAATCTAAGAACCCTACCTTCTTGTGTTGAATCTAAGGCACCTGAAATCATGCTCAAGGATCCTGGTGATGACCCCAGGAGTCAAGAAGGCCAAGCCACTCTGTATTCCACAACTGCCCTCCCAGCACTGACATTAGACAAAAGCTTGGGAAACTAGACTAAGGTCACAGAATCCTTTACTGCACACAGCCTTCAGGTCTTTAGAGAATGAGTGTCAGATGTGTCAGACTGGGACAAATTTGATGAACTGGCAAGCTCCGTACATGGTTGGAACAATTGTCAGGTTCCTGACTAGCCCAGGAAATCTTCCAGTGCCATCTAGTGGCATTCTGATTCAGTCTACATGTACAGGAATATTCAAATGAGGCTGTCTGCGTGCGGTGAAGGAGAACCATAAATGTGGTCCAGCATAAAAGCCTACATTTACTGAGTATCATGAGACTGGATGTTTGGGCATCCTGAAACGGGGATATTGTAGCACAATTGCCCGGTTCTCGAATGTGAACTTTGTAGATGACAACCTCATATTGTGATGTCAAAAGGTTGCACACGCTTAAAGGAAACAAACGCAGTCTCTGGTTTGAAAGACTTCGTAGTCAGCCAGGTGACCAAAGCCATCAGGCTATAAGACTACTCTGGAGAAATTTCTAATCAACAAAATGAGTTCCTATAAGGAAAAAATACTCTTCTCTTGTTCCTGAGGGAAGGCCAACCTTTTGTTTGGGACCACGCTTAGAATAAACCTTGAACAAACTCTGCCTTGAACAGACAAAGACTAAGGCCCTATGGTGAAACTGCAGCCCTTTCCTCTGAGCAAGTGAAACCTGGGTTGCATTGGAGACCCTGAGATGTTGGAGATGTCCAAACTGAAGGTGTCTGCATACATGGAAGAAAGCTGCATACATGGAGCAGTGCCAGCCTAAGAGAGAGGAGCATGATTCAGGCAGTGAAGTTGGATGAGCAGAGCCATTTAAACCCTTTTACATTGAGCCCGGAACTGTAGGATTTGGGGTTTGCTCTGCTGTGTTCTGGTCTTGCTTTGGCTCAGTGCTTCATCACCATGTCCCTATTCTTCCCTTTTAGAATGGCAATAGATATTCTGTGCAATTGGGAAGTGGAAGTATGTAACTTGCCTTTTGATTTTTACAGAGGGTTATAAATAAAAGAGATTGCCTGGAGTCTCAGATTAGACTTTGGATTTTTGAACAGTTGTTGAGACTGTGAAATACTTTACAGTTGAGCTAAATGCACTTTACAATATGATATGCTCATGACCCTATGAGAACCAGAGAATGGGTGTGGTGGTTGAGCGAGATTCCTCTGCTGCATGCTCATGCACCGGGACACTCGGTCCTCAGTTTGGGAGGTTTTGGCCATGTGGCCTTGATGGATGGAGTGTGTCACTGCAGGCCCTTTGGGAGTTTAAGGACCTTTACCATTTCCTGTTGTTCTCTGAGCTTTTCGTTCAAGATGCGAGGCCTCAGCTTGCTGTTCCAGCCACTGTGTCCACCTGCTGCCATGCTGCCCCACAGTGACAAGATGGGAAGACTCTTACCCTCTGGAACGGCAATCCCAAATAACTCCTTCCTTCTATGCGTCACTTTGGCCATGGTATTTTATCACAGCAGTAGAAAGTAACTAATAACTAGACATCGTGCACATGCCTTTAATCCTAGCTTTCAGGAGACACAGGCAGGTTGATCTCTGTGAGTTTAAACTCAACCTTGTCTACATAGTGCTCCAAGCCAGCCAGAACTACACAGTGAGACCCTGGAAGGGGCAGGGGACTAATACAAGGAGGAAAGGGCTTGTCTGACTTACAGGTTACAGTACAACATAAAGAAAAATCAGAACAGGAACTCAAGGCAGGGGCTTGAAGCAGAAGCCAATAGAGGAACGCTGCTCACTGGCTCTTTTCCAAACTCACATTTAGTTACCTTTCTTAAGCAGCCCGAACTCACCTACCCAAGTAAGGTACCACCCACAGTGGGCTGGAGCCTCTGAGTCAATCATCAATTTGAAAACTAAGCCCCGCAGATATTGCCATGAGCCAATGTGATCTAGCAAATGTCTCCGCTGAGGCTTCTGCTTCTCAGATGCCTCTGGGTTTGTGTCTAATTAACAGCAGAAGCTGTAACCGTAGACAAACCAAATCTAAGGGGGCATGAAAATGTCCTATAGAAACCCACTAGTTTGTAAGCTCGTTTTAAAATATAACTTTGAAAAAAGTTTAAAGATAATTACCCTTCTGCTACTTCCAGAAAACATGGTTTATTAAACAAAAATCACAGTGCCAGGCATGGAATACCTCCCTAGCAGGCATTGGCCAGGGGGCCTCAGTAGTCTCCACAATACAGACTACTGCCATTACCATTGGTTTTCCATCAAACTACATGGCAAGGCCTTTTCTGGAGACACCACACACTTTTTGGCTACAGAACATAGCGAGGTCAACCGCAAGTAACTAACCAGGAGAGTCCTTCGCTGTTGGCAGTTTTTGTGGTGCTGGAAGGTACTAATGTAAGCTCCTAGGGAGAAAAGACATCCGTGGTCTTCCCCAGCACTGGACACTGCATGTTCTAATCCAGACAGCTAGGCAGGACTTCACCACATGTGCAATAGTAGCATAGTTGTTACGGGGCAGCTGGGAATATCCTGATTGGAGTTGAGGCCTGCTCCACAGGAACGGCTCTCATGCCTGGTACTGTAAACCTGATCTAAAGCCTGTGTGTGTGTTGGGGGGGTCACAGGCACTAGAGTGGAAGCTGCTGTTGTTTTTGTTGTTGTTTTGCTAAGTGATTATGTTGTCACATTGTCTTCTAAATATTTATGTTTGTGACCACATACCTGGGATGCTCTCATCTTTGGTAAGAGAAAGGGTTTATTTTGTTTGCCTTTGGGGTTTTTTGTTTGTCTGTTTGCAGTGGGCTAAATTATAACAAAGTAAATATAACAAAATAAATAGTAAATGACTGTGAGTGCTCAGACTTAAAGTGGATATCTACACACACACACACACACACACCACCCACACACACCACATACATACACATACACACACACACACACACACCACACACACACACACCACATACATACACATACACACATATACCAAACACACATACATACACATACACACACACATATACCACACACACACATACACACACATATACCACACACACATGCACATACACACATACCACACATATATACACATACACACATATACCAAACACACATACATACACATACACACACACATATACCACACACACACATACACACACATATACCACACACACATGCACATACACACATACCACACATATATACACACCACACATACACACACACATATACCACACACACATACATACACATACACACACACCATACATACACACACACACATATACCACACACATATACACACACACACACCATACATACATACATACACATATACCACACACACACACCACATACATACACATACACACATATACCACACACACATACAAACACATACACACACACCATACATACATACACACACATATATCACACACACATACACACACACCTTCCGAGGCTCAGGGATAATCAAAAGAGGAGGAAAGCATGTCAGAATGAGAGATAGGAAGAGATGCTGTGAAGCCCTGCCTCCTGGACTTGACATGGCTGTGGAAATCATGAACAGCCATGGTGACCTTCAGAAGACCTGCACAAGATCAAGTCAGCTAAAATTCTAGCGTAGATGAAGGAGTAACTCTCAGAGTCTCATGCCTTACTGAGGAGTTACTGGCAATTAATAGCTGCTTTCTTCCCCTTTGTCAAGGTCTTACTGTGTCTCTTGGCTGGTCTGTAACTGTAGACCAGCCAGACTGGCCTGGAACTCACAAGGGTCTGGCTGCCTCTGCTTTCCAAATGCTGGGATTAAAGGTATCTGTCACCATACCTGATAAGAGAATCATTCTGGATGATGTGGTCCCTGGTAGGCTATCCACACCTTAGTGGGTGCTGCCACACTCACGCACATACGGGCAGCACTGATTGGACGTAGAAGGTCATCAAGAGAAGAAAGGGAAAACATGAATTTGAGGGGGGTTTGCTGGTGGGGATCCTAGAGGAGTTGGAGGAATAAGATGGGAATGGATATGATGACATTTATTATTTATATGTATGACATTATTGATGAACAAATGAAGTAAATATCTCCCGCCCTGCACTGCATGTATACCAATTCAAAATGGATCAAAGACCCTAATGTAAATCTGAAATTTTGAAACAGTTAGAAGAAAATCCTGGGAAATCACTTCTAGATGTCAACATTGGCCTGGACTTCTCAAAAGCACAGAGAATGACCCTAAGAACCGACAAATAGGATTCGTGACTTAGAAAGCTCCCCCACAGCAGAGGAAACAGTCCCCAGCATGAAGAGACCCCGTGAGAAGACATGACAGGAAAAGAGGAGATGAAAGAGATGAACTGTTCCTCAGCCCCTCTGACTCACGCTGCCACTGAGGGAAGTTGAGGAACCGCCTATGAGGCAGACACCCCCATGCTAGTAGAACCCACATCCTGTTCTTCCATTTGTTCCCTGCAAATTGGCTCCGGGCCTTTGAACTAACAGGGTCACTGTGATTTACCTCTCCAGCATCCTCTTAATTTAGCATGGTTCTCTGCCTGCTGACCTTTGAGGTCTACCTCACCTACCATCCATCAGTGCAGAATTATTGAAAATGCAGTTAAGAGAATACAGGTTTACTCTCTTGGTCAAAACTGACATCTATGGCTTCATATCATGCATACTTTCTGTTTTATATTTTAAAATATTTATTTTTCTCATCTGTAGCTGAGAAAATGTGTATCTGCCAATCTTTCTCCCCTCCAGAGAGAACCTGTGCCAGACAGCCAAGCCTGCCAGAACCTTGATCCTGGACTGCCCACGCCCAGGAGCTGTTAGGACTACACTCCTGTTGAATATAAATTGTTCAGTTTTATAAATTTTGTTGTAGCAGCACAAATGGATTGAGACAAGTATTTATCTTCAGCTCACTGTTGCTGTGATTTCTGGTTCTTTGGGTGCTATGATTGTTTCATGCAGAACGCTTCTCAGGGTGAAAAATGACGACTTCGTGTCAGTTTCATTTATCACTTGAGGCTTCTATGGTACAGTGGAGAATGTACCATGGACCAAGGCTGATTAGAGGTGATAGGAGTCTGATTAGGGGTGTTAGGTGGATGGTGAATAGTTTTAGGAGCAATTATCTGTGCCCGTAGGGGAAGAAGCTGGAAATACTTTACAGGGTTTCTAACACTCCTTCAAGTCATTTTGTTTCTTTCAGGTATGACTTGCTAGAAGAATATTAAAAGGAACCGGTTTAAACCAACCAAAATCAGAGTCTCTCTTCTAGGTGCCCTAGAGTGAAATTTGTCCATTACAATCTCATGCTAAAGCTGAGATATCCTCCCAAGCTGATCTCACCCACTAGTTTTGAACATAGAGTATATAAGGAAGGTGTTCTGAGACCAAGCGCAGTGAGGACTGTGCCCAGCTCAACCCCAGTATAAGCCCCAGTAGCCCAGGATGATCCTTTAGCCCTGTGCTGGGCTATGACTGCTTTGGGGATCACCCCAGAGCTCTCCTTACTTGCAGAGGGTTTTAAGCTTATTCTTACTTCCTACTGGCTTTGCATCCACGAGTGGCAATCAATTTGCCACCACAGCTACCAAAGGCTTGTTGCAGCTGTACTTTGAATGAGCTCACTTGTCTCTGGACTGTGTGTTCTCAGGGAGTTAAGAGTGACTTCCCCTTGTAACCTTAGTAAGTTGCCTGGGGATACCACCAACTGGCATTGTATGTTCAAAATATCTTACCCAGTGGGTAAGATAAACTCAGATTCGTAATGAGATTATAGTAGACAAATTGTACTCAAGAGAGGGCACCAAGAAGAGTTGATTGGGAACAGGTGCAATGATAGACAGCAGCCTGTGAGGGTGGCCTGCAAATGGGTCAGCTGGCATAGTGTGACTTGGAAGAAGTCACATAGTGTCTGGCTGTGGCTGGTGTTGATTGTGGAAAAGGCTTGTTTTATCCCCTGGTGTTGTGGGGCCCATGAGCAAACACCATCCAGGGAGGAGCCAGCACATAAGGAGAAATACCTGATATTCCAAACACTTCCTTCTTGGGAAGGGGACATTTACAATAATAGAACAGATAGTCTCCAGTACACATCTGCTGATATAGATAAACCTTAATGACCACTGATAAATGTTAAAATATCCTTATAATTCAAAGCAGCCAGGCTGGAGAGATGGCTCAGCGGTTAAGAGCACTGACTGTTCTTCAGGAGGACCTGAGTTCAATTCCCAGCATCCACATGGCAGCTAACAACTGTCTGTAATTCCAAGATCTGACACCCTTACACAGTTATACATACATGCAGGCAAAACACTAATTCACATAAAATAATTCAAAGCAGCCAATGAATTCATAATAGATACCCCTAGCCTGAGCTTGGACCAATCCTAGAACTGTTACCCCATCAGCTCTGAAGCCCCTGGAGCCCTCCCCCCAATAAAAACTCTTGCCACTCTCTTCTCTCCCCGCTTATCCTCTGCCAACTGCTCTCTGCCATGTATGTCCTCAGCCAGTCCCTGAAACCTCATCAATATCATCAGCTCAGAGTTCAGGCTGGAAAGAGAGGATCCATCCTGCTCAGATGCCATCACAAGAAGGCAGAGAAGCAAGAACAGCTGAGTGGGCTCCTCAGGTCCAGACCCATGGTGACTACCCCAGGTTCCATTGGAGAAGAATCCAAATAATAAGTGAACTGACATGAAGTCTTCGTGTCCATCTCCGGCAGCATTCTGGACAATCGTGGATGGCATCCTAACTACCTGCGACCGCAGCAGCAATGCTCTGAAGATCAGTGCTTGTCTTGATCCATTTGTTGCTTTTACAACAAAATTTAGAGATTGGGTAATTTATACTCAACAGAAATGTAGCCCTCACCGCTCTTGTGTGTGGACAGTCCAAGATCAAGGCCCTGGCAGATCTGGTGTGGGCTGCCCTTTGGCAGGAGAAATGCTGTGTCTCCACGTGGTTAAAGAAGGCCTGAAGAGTTGCACCCTCATGGGAAGAGATTGCATGCCCTAATCACCACTCACGATGTGTGGCTGTGGGATGATGCCACACACACTTCTGGTTAGGTAGGTTGGGGACGTTGTTTGTTTGTTTCTGTTTTAGTTTTGTTTGTTTTGGGTTTTTTTTTTTTTTGACACATATGGAAGACATTTGGGAAGAGGGAACCTCAATTGAGAAGATGTTTTCCTCCACGTTGTTTTGTAGACAAGCCTGTGGAGCATTTTCTTAATTAATGATTGATGTGGGAAGACCTAGCCCACTGTGGGCTGTATCCCTCCTGGCCCTGGGTGTGCAAGAAATCAGGCTGAATAAGCCTGTACTCAGCATTTCCCCATGGCTTCTGCTTTAGTTTTTCTGCTTTTCTTTCTCCATGTTCCCACCTTGAGTTCCTGCCTTACTTCTCTCGACGATATAAGATAAGGTAAGCTGATAAACCCTTTAATCTCTAAATTGCCTCTGGTCATGGCATTGTGTCACAGCAATAGAAAACCAAACTGAAATACAACCCATATGGATCTCAGCAGTGGCTAGTGTGTTCGTGAGGGTACATATTGCAAGCAATCCACTGCAGGCTGACCACGCATTCCATTAACCTGCTGTGCATTCCCCAGAGCTAGCAGCGCATCATCACAGGTGGGTTTTGTTCTTGCCGTTATAGTCTTTTAGGCACTTTGCTCCCCTGGGAAACTCCTCAATTAATGAGAAAAATCACCAGGGAAGGTTAGCCACCAGGCAGGCATTTTTAGAAACAAGCTTCTCTATGTCTGGAAATGAGGTTGCTGCCCTTCTTATTTTGAATATCTTTTACTTATTCTTTAATAATTTATGACTATAAATAGTGTGTCTAGGGCCTGTCCACCCCAAATTATCCTTCTCATTGTCCCCAGATACCTTCCAACAGGTTCTCTTGCCACCTGTATGCCCCTCTCCCATTGTAACCCACTGAATCCAGTTAGCGCTTCATGCTGGGACACTGACTAATCTTGTTAGCTTGATCTACACCTGGTCTCAAGTATGTGCCAATGAGTTCATGAGCACAAAGACCACATCACATCCAGAAGACAGCATTTCACAGCACCCCCTCCATCTTCTAGCCTCTCGTTTTTTTCTGCTCCGTTTCCTGCAATATTTCCTTAGTTATGTGGGGGGTTGATGCAGATGTCCCATTTAATGTCCCATTACAGAGCACTTATAGTCACCTATTCCAGCACCTTGACAGTCATGAATCTCTGCACTGTCTCTTTGCAGAGGGAGGATTCTCCCTGCCAAGGTTGAGAGCAGCCAGTCCTAATTCATGATTGTAAACTAATATTTAGAAGGCAATTTACTGTTCTGTACAGTTGGCAGAATAGCAGTAATAGAGTCTGCCCTCTGACCTGTAACCTCCAGAGCTATGGAATCTCACCACATTTACAAAACCAGGCAGGAATTAATTCCTTTCAGAGAAGCTGGCCTCAAAGACATAGTATTTGGTTGCCCCCATAACTTTCATGCTAACATTACAGTACTGGGCACATTTTGGTTGGCAGTTCAGTACTGTAGCATTCAAGGTTCACTGTCAGCCAATACCACTGATGATTTATCTCCACCAGAACCCTACAAAGCTCTTTCAAGCCCTGTGACGACAGCTCAGGTCAGTTTCGGTTTATGTTCTGTAACTACATACAATATTCTGTGTCTTCAGCAATGGAGTCTTTCCATCTGGTTAGTGTGGAAGTCAAGAGAAATAGAAGCTTGTATTGTTTGGGGGGCTCTTGAGGCCTCCCCATACCTGGCATGAGATTTTCATTTAATAATCCACGTCTTCTAGGAGAAGCATCATCTGCCCATTCAGGCTACCAGTGTTCAAGCACCTATTAAAAATTATGTTTGGGGGCTGAAGAGATGGCTCAGAGGTTAAGTACACCGATTGTTCTTCCAGAGATCCTGAGTTCGATTCCCAGCAATCATATGGTGGCTTACAACCATCTATGTTGACACCTAGTGCCCCCTCCTGTATAATAAATAAATAAATTTTAAAAATTATCTGTTAAAGTGAGATTATGAAGTAGTGGGTTCCCATAAAGGTTTTCATACAGTCCCAGTTTTGGTTAACTCGTCACTCTGGCCCATTATATCCCCTGTACATCCAAATCCTACTTAAATTTTAAACCCCTAGAATCCCATGCCCCCACTTTTATAGCATCCGTGCTTTACTGTCCACTTACCCCGTAAGATCTCTTCTTCTCCCACATGCCCCCTTTCTAGTTTCTAATCTCTGCAGATAATCTAAATTAAAGAAAAAATTTTCAAATTTTGAAGCTAGGATCTACATATGAGAGGGGACATGAGGTGTTTGTCTTTCTAGGTTTGGGTTACTTTTCACTTTTGAGTTTCCTTCATTTTCCTGCAACGTACTGGATTTCATTTTTCTTTACAGCTAAATAAGACTCTATTGTATGTATGTATATTGCGTTCATTAGCCATTCATCTGTTGGCAGATGTCCAGGCTGATTCCATCCCTTGTTATTCCACTAGCACAGCAGTGACCAGGACCAGGTAAGTGTCTCTGAGGAAGGATAAGAAGTCCTTTCGGGGATCTGCCCAGGGAGGGTGGAGGTGAGGTATACACCGAGAAGTTTTCACATTGATTTCCATAGGAGCTCCATCAAGTCACGCTGACACCAGGGCAACGTGCATCTCCTTCCCCACATCCTCACAGGCATTACTTGTTCTTTTTGTGATGACTGGGGGGAGGCAGAATCACAAAGTAATTTTAATTTGCATTTCCCTGGTGGCTAATGATGTTGAACACATTTTTTAAAATATTAGCCATTTGTATTTTTTTCTTTTGAGAACTCTCTGTTCAGTTTCATGGTCTATTTTTTTTAATTGGGTTGTTTCCTTGATGTTTAATTTATTGAAATCTTTGTAAAGAATCTGTAAATAATAAAGAATGTTACATGGAAAATGGGTGAAGAGCATAAGCTATGATCTAAAGCCTGAGCAGTGAGTGTACAGCAAACCAAAGCTGGGTGTGGTGGCACACTCCTTTAATCCCAGCACAAAGCTGGGTGTGGTACACACTCCTTTAATCCCAGCACAAAGCTGGGTATGGTGCACACTCCTTTAATCCCAGCACAAAGCTGGGTATGGTGCACACTCCTTTAATCCCAGCACAAAGCTGGGTGTGGTGCACACTCCTTTAATCCCAGCACAAAGCTGGGTGTGGTGGCACACTCCTTTAATCCCAGCACAAAGCTGGGTGTGGTGCACACTCCTTTAATCCCAGCACAAAGCTGGGTGTGGTGGCACACTCCTTTAATCCCAGCACAAAGCTGGGTGTGGTGGCACACTCCTTTAATCCCAGCACAAAGCTGGGTGTGGTGGCACACTCCTTTAATCCCAGCACAAAGCTGGGTGTGGTGCACACTCCTTTAATCCCAGCACAAAGCTGGGTGTGGTGGCACACTCCTTTAATCCCAGCACAAAGCTGGGTGTGGTGCACACTCCTTTAATCCCAGCACTGAGGAAGCAGAGGAAGAGAGGAAGGAGTTTTTCCATCAGCCTGATCAGGACAGCCAGGGCTATAGGGAAAAACCCTGTCTTGAAAAACAAAACAAAAACAAAATCAAAAAAAGTAAAACCATTGTGAGACATATATGAAGAGTGGAGGTTAAATAATAGGAAATAAAGAAATAAAAATAATAGCTATGGAGAAAGCTTCCAGCATTGCTGTTCAAAGGTGAAAGGCTAAATTCTGGATTTCTCTGGCTCTATGTGGCAGCCTAGGTGTTCTTAGGGCTCTGGTGTGGGGAAGAAGGCTCCAGATCATCTTTCTCTGGGATCCTGGCAGTCAACCAGGTTCTCTCCAGGGACTGCAGGCCGGGTACTCAGGGTAGCACTTCCTTTGTGCTCTGCTCCTTCTTTTTTCTTTTTCTTTCTTTTCTGGTGGTTGTGACTTTTCGAGACAGAGTTTCTCTGTGTAACAGCTCCGGCTGTCCTGGCCTCACTTTGTACATCAGGCTGGCATAGAACTCACAGATCCACCTACCTCTCCCTCCCAAGCACTGCTGCCTTTAGAAAACAAACAACAACATGACTGTTAGTGTACATCATCACAAAAAAACACAATACTCATCTCAAATGGAATAAGAGTTTATTCTGCATTCATTTTTGTGTTACCATCGCCTAGACACACAGATTTATGTCACCTCAAATTCCATGTTCCCACATGGAAGCAGTTCCATAGTTTTACAGAACGAAGAAAGTCATAAATCAATGTAAGTTTAAAATACATAGGTGGGCACGCCTTCATGGCTACATCGAGAAGGCAGAGGCTTCCTATTGGTCCACAATCCTGTTTAATAACATTCTTAGCTTTAGGGTCAGTGAAAACAGTGATCCGCTAAGTCACAAAGATTTTTATCTACTATTCACAAGATTTAGTTCAAACACAAAGGTAGACAAGAAATGGCTGTCTTGTAGGGCTAGAACTAGATAAGGTAACTAGCCTCTGAACCTGCATGCCTCATTCCAGTCTCCCCACAGGACTGAAATTCTCATCAGTCGGTAGTCTCGGCAGACACAGTTTCTTCTCAGTTTTCCTTGATGGACAGCACACTCTGCTGTTGCTGATAAGGTCTACCAGAGAATCCCACAAAAAAAAAAAAAAACAAACAAAAAACCACCCTCTGCACTCACTCTTCTTGGGTAACCTACACTTTGCTCTTTGGAAGGCATTGCTATCTGCCATTTTTTAACATGCTACATGTGACCTTGAACTGAGAATGTCTAGAAAAGTGCCCGCCTCCGTTTGTGACCATTTGTGATGCGTCTTCTCTATGAGATTGGCTTTCACAAATGTAGACTGCATTTGTGAGCTTAGTCCCCAGAAGAGAGATCGAAGAAAAAGTCAAAGTCAAAATTCCCAGGCACAAAAACATACACCTTCAGTCCTGATTCTTGGAAATTAAGGCAGCAGGAATCAGCAGTTCAAAGTCATTCTTGACTAACTCTAACCCTAAATAAATACATGTATGGTTCATATAATAATATATGGACTCTGATGTTGCAAACAGTCAAAAAAATAAAGTCCTGTGTACTTTAAATTTTTGATCTTTCTCCTGGGTCTAGCAAGGTGAGTCTGCCAGGCCCTCCCCACCAATCACTCTCCCTGACCTAGTCTGGCAGACCTGCCTGCATGGCAACAGACCTCTAGGTCTCCACCAAGATACATCCATCCTGCTCCTGACCCACAGGTCCCTCACACACCACATCCAACCTCTCCATCCAGCCATATTTACCCTCACACTGTTAGCTTAGACTAGGACACACATCCTGCACACCAGCTCAGTCCTCTCTGCCCACCTGCCTTCACCCACCCAAGACATTTCCAACATCTAGGTCCAAAGAACCCACACATCCTTCTGCCCCACCCTGATCTGTCTATATCAGACACAGAACTAACAAAAGTGGTCTACATGCTCACATCTCATTGCAAAGATACAATGTACACTATGAAAGATCAAGGCAGCATCTCCTTTCCAAAACCTACCAGTCTTGTAGCCATGGTTTTGTAGAATGTACAATGATCTAGATCTTGTAGAATGATCTAGGTGGGTGCAGGGCACAAAATTTTAAGAGGACAATCGTAAATTTCATCATGGAATTAACACAGATTAAAAATGATACAAACAGCTCAATGAAATCACAGAGAGAGAATATAAGAAGAATAAATGCCTGACGAATGCCCAAGAAAACAAAAACATAAGGTTGATGGAAATGAGGAAGGCATGGTGAGAGGTGAGGACAGAATGCAAAAAGGAGACAGAAACCCTGAAGGGGACTCATGCTGGAATAAAGACAGGGCTGAAAAGCCCAATAGCTCAACCAGGAAGCTCATAGTAAAGCCTTACAAGTAGAATAAAAAGGCAGAAGATAGAAGATTGGGACTCAAAGATACAGCGGAGAACCTAGACAGGAATAAAAAAATTAAAACAAACGAAAGGTACACACTGGAAATGTGGGACACCATGAAAAGACTAAACCTTCAATTATAGGCAGACATGAGGGAAAAGAACCCCAAGTCAATGGCATAGATCAGATTTTCAACAAGATCATAGAAGAAAGCTTTTTTTAAAAATTAATCAGTTTATTTAATGTATGTGGGTGTTTTGCTGGATGGATGTTTGTATATCACATTCATACTTCCTACGGCCCCTGGAAGCCAGAAGAGGGCATTGGATCTCATAAAACTGGAGTTATAAATAGTTGTAAACTGCTGTGTGAATGTTGGGAATTGAACCCGAGTCTTCTGGAAAAGCAGCCACTGTAGACATGCTAATGAAGATAGGCAAAAGCCCAGAAGGCTTCAACTCCACACACACACACACACACACACACACACACACACACACACACACACACACCAAACAAAACAACAACAAAAACTGCAAACAACTAAAGAATGCTGAGAGCTGAAGAAATAGTCTTCCCTAGGGAAGAGCACACAATTGGTTATCCAACACCAAGTGATCGGCCCTGAAAACATACACAGACAGGTAGCATTATACAGATGGTTATATGCACATGACAGCAGCTAATGGAAAACAGGACACAGATATGAAAGAGAGCCATGAGGGGTGCATGGGAGGGCTTAGGGGAGAAAAGGAAAAGGGGAAATTATTTAACTATATTATACTCTCAAAAAATAAAAGAAATATTTTTAAAAAACCAAATGTATAAAATGAATAAATAAAACTTTATCTTAGACAAAATCAGGCAACATTTCAGCTCATTCCGACGATGCTACAGAGTGATGACTGTAGAAAACAGCATTTCTAGAAAAAAATAACAAAGTTAGGTCAAATGAAATGTATACATTGAAATGCACATGGTTATAAAATTTATGATCAGCTATAGACAGGTATCAAGACAAGGAAGTCTTTTAACCTATAAATGGCATGCTTACAGCGAGACATTGAGTGAATGGCTGAAATGTCAAGTGATAATGCAAACTCACAAGAGAAACTATCGTCCTGGGAATGAGGCAAGCACTCCAGCACTGAGCTACACACCCGCTCCTCCCATCTCAGCCTGTGCTAATGGACCCAGCTCTTCCAAAGATACTGAGTGGACAATAATGACTTTATTATGTGGGAAATGACAAGATCCTAGAACACAACCTGAAGTAACTCCTCTTTTGTAAATGTTCTTTAAATTCCCCATTAATCAGACAGTGGAAACACTTTTAAAAAGCAACAGTGTCTCATAGCAATTTATATAAACATAAGCATGATGGGGAACTTAGAAGCTGCACCAGTAGCATGTTTTTAAATTTTGTACTTATATGTAGGTATGTGCCCGATTATATGTATAGCGTATGCTTGTGTTTTTGGAGGTCATATCACCAGGTCTCCTAGGACTGAAATTATAGGTAGTTGTGAGCCATCACGTGGGTGCTGGGAACAGAGCCTGGGTAGTTGTGAGCCATCATGTGAGTGCTGGGAACAGAGCCTGGGTCTTCTGCAAGAGTAGCCAGTACTGACTCATCTTTCCAGCCCCATCAACATGTTATTTAAATATAATAGTTTATCACAGGGCTGGAGAGATAGCTCAGAGGTTAAGAGCACTGACTGTTCTTCCAGAGGTCCTGAGTTCAATTCCCAGCAACCACATGGTGACTCACAACAATATATGATGACTACTGATACCCTCTTCTGTATACTGTATACATAATAAATAGAAATCTAAAGAAAAAATTTTTTAAAAAAATAATAGTTTATCACATGGTAACATGTTAGTAATAATGTAATATTCCTTTATTAGAGTTTAAATTTCTACTTAAGATGTTAAAAAGCAATTCATAATTTTTATCTCCATAAAATAGAGCTTGTTTATTTTAATAATGTTTCATAGCTTAGTATTAATGAAATAAGTACAGATAATACAAATAAAGTCAGTGAGATTCTAATTCATATTTTTCATACACACATAGTTCAACAGTAATGGCATCCTTTATCATAATTCTGTGTCATTTAGCATTACATTTTCTAAAATTATTTTATTGTTTTATATTTATTATGTGCATGAGTGTTTTGCTTGTGTGTATGTCTATGCACCACACTCATTCCTAGCACCCACATAGGCCCTGGAATTGGAGTTTCGGGTAGTTGTGAGCTGCCATACAGGTGCTGAATATTAAACTAAGGTCCTCTATGAGCAACAGGTGCTGTAACTGCTGAGCCAACTCTCCAGCCTCATCTTCTGTTGTTATAGTACATGGTTTTTAGCACCTGTCAGTTTTGCTGTCTCGAATTTGGAGTGTAATCATAGTCAACCTCTCTATGAGTCCTCTGGCCTCTGAGCATTCTCTGAGGTTGGATGCTGCTATAAGACATGTAATTGTTATCTGTTATATTGTATTTACAATGCTTTAGTTAAAAGATTCTTTCAGCTGGGTGTTGCTGGCACATGCCTTTAATCCCAGCACTCAGGAGGCAGAGGCAAGTGGACCTCTGTGGGTTCAAGGCCAACTGCATACTAGTTCCAAACAAGCCAGAGCTAGCTACATAGTGAGGCCTTGTCTCAAAAAAAAATAATAATAATAATAAATAAAAGTAGGGTCTCACTATGTTGCCCAGGATGGTCTCAAACTTCTGGGTTCAATTTGCCTTCCTACATTGTTCTCTGGGAAGATGGAAAGGTTTTGAAATATAAAATTTCCAAAACTACTCTTTCCTTTACATTTAGTGAAATGAGTGCAGATTCAGTACAATGTCCTCTTCCAACTCAAGAACACTCCTTACAGCTGTTCTGGAAACTTCATCCCGTGGGAAATTCCTATGGCAGCCACAGCATGACATGAGCTATGGCACTATGTAAGAACATCATGAATGGATCTGAAATTGAGATCTAGAAGCTGAACCCACACAGCAGGAGCCCAGTCTGACTTCCCCTACACATCCAGGCCTGCCACACACCTTACTCACACCTCATATTCAGATCTTGTAGCTACTACATCCCCAGCCCCAGGAAGAGAAAGAGTTAATCATATAAAATCACCGGAGGGAAGAGCATATGTAATTTGCCAATCCCCCCTTCCTAATCAGTTCCTTGAAGAGAATGCAAGCTGCCAGCAGGTGGCAAGATGCACAAAGCTGTGTTGATTTCATGCAGCCAGAATGGAGGAGAATCTGAATTGTACTTTAACTGCAAAAGGAAATACTAATTTAAGTTAAATATCAAATTTCAATATGATTTTTACAGAGTACAAAAATCTCTTGGTTTTCAATAAGTAGTTTCCGTTGTATTCATCTCACCAGAACACAGCCTGACTTCTGGCAACCTGACATCTACCAACTTGAAAATATATCTAAGATAAATGGTCTGTCCAATTTATTAAATCATATGAAACATGAAGTAGTTCCATTTGCTTGCTGTCTCCCCCACCCCCATCGACTTGGGTTGACGGTGCCCTGCAGTGGGGCATGCTGGGACAGATCTATGAGACTCACGTTCCATGTTTTATGTTAAGGCCCTTTAAGCAGACTCAGTTTTCTTTTGTGTTGTGAAAGGTATCACTGGGTCATGTAAAGTATTGTCAGCTTGTCAGAAACGAGCATTTGGGGTTGTCTGATATGCTACAGTCTTCCCCCAAATCCTAAGACATACCAATTTGAATTCACATAGTATATAAAGCCTGTGAATGAAAACTCAGTGCTGTTGTACTGAATACTGAGTTCCCAGCATACCCAAACCACAGCCAAGGGCACCACATTCAAATGGTACAGAAGCTGGCAAAGAGCCGCAGCCACAGTAGGAAGCCTGGAGCAGCATCTCCCCTCAAGGTGTAGCTAGGAAGCCATAGTCTGTATCCATCTCCAGGATACCCTGAAGTGCCCCTGCTGGGTGCAGAAGCTGAAACTGGTACTGTCTCTTCTGCCCATCCTTGTTAGTAGTAGAAGCAGAAGCAAAGATGGGCGCTGTGATGTCCAGCCCCAAGGCTAACAGTACTGTGTATCAGGC
Organism: Sigmodon hispidus; assembly: GCA_004025045.1. NCBI lineage: Eukaryota > Metazoa > Chordata > Mammalia > Rodentia > Cricetidae > Sigmodon > Sigmodon hispidus. The sequence continues at coordinate 251,282 of PVIH01001178.1, forward strand.
CCAGACGGTCAACTTGTATTGATCTCTAGTCACGCTAGAAAATCACAATTTTCCCCTGTGTCATAAGACTCTTCAGGAAAAAAAAAATGCAAATGGAACAGTATCACCTTAAAGAAAGGTCATACGACAGCTCACATTCCATTGCTTTGAAACACTTTGGGACCCTATGTGAGATAGAGGAATGGAGCAGAAAGAGATCAAATTATCTCTAAATTCACGGTAATTGCATCTGTTTTTTTCCTGATGGTGACTTTAATAGTAAGAATAAATGAGTTGTCATCTCAGCTGGGTTCTGGGGAGAAGTGTACTGCACTGAGCAGTTGACTTTGCAGTGAGAAAATGGCCATACTCACCAATTCACTGACTTTTGAGTCATTTATGAGTTATAAAGACCTTCATATCTGGCTGGGATGGTTTCTAAAGCCACTAGTGATCACAGGATTAACTGTCTCATCTTGCTTAATTCTACAGTCCTTAGAAGGATTGTCATTTGCCATCCTAAAAAAAGGGATATTTACCTGTGAATCTTCGGAGATCACTGGCATCCCATGAGAATGGCACACCGAGTTACAAAATGAGTGAGATCCATGAAGGAACCACAAACAAGTACCAAGCAAACATAGGATCGTGATAGGCAGGATCAGAACATCTACTCACAATATGCCTTGCTATTCCCTAGCCCAGGAGAGCAGAGCAAGAGCTGGTCAGTGGGATTGCATGAGATTAAAAATCGATGAAAGAAGCAGAGTGAAGAGATCCTACAGAACAAGAGGGGGTCATTCTTTGCCTCCTGACAAGAGTTTAATATATAGAATCTATAAAGCATTAAAAAATTAAAATGTCAAAAACAAAGCCATAAATCACCTAATCAGTAAATGGGTAAATGAATTGGACAGTTCTCAGAAGTAATAAAATTGGCCAATAGATATATAAAAAAGCTGTTCATTTTATTCTTGCATCCATTAAGAAAATGCAAGTCAAAATTACGTTGAGGTGCCCTGGCACCCCAGTCAGTATGGCTAGCATCTGGAAAACAAACAGCAAACTCTCGTAAGAACATAGGGGCAAGAAATGCTTGCACACTGCTGGGAGGAACAGAGCCCAATGCTGCCTCAGCCACTGTGGAGAAACTAACGAAAGGTCTGTCGGAGCAGCACCACCGCTGGATACACAGCTAAAGAACACGAGGCTTGTCACACAGTTCCTTCCCACGTCCCACTGGACTTCATCCATAATGCCAAAGTTTGAGGATCAAGTCAGCCATGGCAATACCTGCACATCTCTCTGCAGACCTGAGTGGCTTGCTATGCCATGAATACTCTGAGAACCCCAGGTTCCTTCTAGGAAACTCTCCTGTCCTACTGAGGATACAAAGTGGCCTCTGATGTTTGGCTAGTTCACAGGACTCAGGTGCTTACACTTATGGCTTAGAAAGGCTGTCATCAGAGCCCATGTTACCTAGTAGCCTCGGAGTGACTGGACTTCTCACACAGGTATGCATGCCTTCCCTAAGAGCGCTCTGAGAATTTTATTCATGATATGGGATGGGTAGTCACCAGTGGCTATCTACGTGCTGGAGAGGCTGAGAGCCCAGGAGATGCTCAGTTACAGGCTGCATGCTTCAGCAGTCCCAATAAAGGCCTGGAGGACTCCAGAGAGTCATTTGGAAGGCAAAAGAAGCTGATGGAGGCATCAATAATGGTATAGATGCCCTACACTGCGAGAAACAAAGGTCAATAAGTGAGCTCCATTGCTTTCCCGACCTCTTCAGATCTGGGCCACTGCCAGAAGACATTGTCCACTTTATGGAAGGATCTTGGCCTCCCAAGGTAATCTTTCCTGGAAACCCAGGGTCATGCCTCCCAGTTGATTCCAGATGGCAATTAAGATGTTAAGACAAACTATAATACAGGCCTGGAGTCACAAGGGTTTTTGTTTTGGTTACATTTTTTATTTGTACTTTTTGTTTGTTTGTTTGTTTGTTTGTTTTTGGATCAGGGTCTTGCTATATAGTTCTGGCTGCTCTAGAACTGACTATGCAAACCAGGCTGACTTCGAACTCACAGGATCCATCTGCCTCTGCTTCTGGAGAGCTGGAATTGAGAGAGTGCCCCTCACCACATCCAGAGTGACACAGATTTTTGATCCCAGCTACTTAGGAAGCTGAGGCAAGAGGCTATGGATTTGAGGCCAGCCTGAGCTGTGAAGAGCTCAAGGGTAGCCTGGGTTACTTATTAGGACCCTATCTCAAAATAAAAGGTGGAAAGAAACTCAGAGAAAATATTTGTAATATGGAAGTAGAGGATAAGTTGTGCAATATTTTTAAAGCTCCTAAAACAGGCAGAAAATATATTTTCAAGTGAGTACAGTGGTTATCAGAATATCTTTAAGTAGTCACAAAACTCTGGTGTGGCATGGTTAGGGACAGATGGATGCTGGGAATCCTGGTGAAATCTAGTTAACAAGCCACAGAGGAAGCTATTTACTGTTACAGTCTTCACAGCAGCAGAGTTATGAAAACATAGGCATCTCCACCAGGGAAGTGGACACAAGAAAATGAAGTATACATTTCAATGGAGTTTGTTTCAGCAGAAAAAGAAAACATTCAGGAAAAGATACAGGGACTAGACATCATAGTGAATCAAACAAAAGTCAAGTACATGGTCCCTTCTCTCCCGTGTGGTCTTCTGAGGAAAACCGGGGGCATGTTCAGCACACAACGCACCTGAGTGAAAGCGCCTTCGTAAAACCCATCATGTTACATAAGGAAAGTATGCTAACTAAAAAAAAAAATGAACCCGGTTCTTACTCTAAAGCCTGGGCTACTTTGAAATTCACTAGGTAGCCCATGCTAGCCTTGAACTCACGGCAGTCCTTCTATCAAACCTCCCAGGTGCTAAGATCATAGACAAGAGTCGCCCCTACCCAGAGTACAATCTTTATTTTTATACACACACACACACACACACACACACACAGAGAGAGAGAGAGAGAGAGAGAGAATCTTGAAGTACCAGCGGTCTATCTGAAGTCTGTTGGCTGAAATCCACATTAGAACCAGATCCCTTGGTAGATTTTGCAGAATTCAGTCCTTGATTCAGTCTCTCAGTGGCTGCTCTCTTTCCTTGGCTTGACAATTCATTGTTTTACTCACCTCCTTCTCTGTTTGCGTCCATCTTAGAAAAACACCCATGACTGTAGTTAGCTGATCGCAACTCACTTACTCACCCTCATCCGAAGACCCATTAGCATTTGGTCACACCTGCAAAGTTCTTACTCCATGCCGGGACACCCACAGGGAGGAGAGCCTATAGATGTGTGCAGCAGTTGTGTCACTGACCATAACACATTCCTCTGACCTTACTTGACTGTGTTGTCAAAGTCTCTTTGCTTATTACACGTGGGTTAATGCTCAGGTGCCAATATGGCGATCTGAGAAAGTCACAATCGAGAACTGGCAACATGGTTTCTGTTTTCTTTGCAAATAGAGTAAACTTCAAACTTCAAACCCCTTCTCTCAGGTTACTTCTTTGGGGCCTGGCAATCCCAGCACATTCCATTTGTGCTGCCCCACCCCACCCCCAACCCCCAGACAGTGGCTTCAGTCAGCAGGACTGGGAGAGACACTGAGGTTCATCTGCTGGTCATAGCTGGTAATTTATGGACATATTATGAGTAAGGAATATAAAGTGGTGTCTCTTCCAGTGGAAACATCATTCCACTCTATCCTGGAAATGGTATGACTGTGATTAATACCCTCCTTCCAAAGCCCAGCTGGGCCTCCAGGAAATGGCATTTCCTTAGCTTACAGATGGTATCTGTACTATCTTCTTCACTTGGTAATCCCTCTGTCAGTCATCCCATGGCCATCCCTCTGTCAGTCATCCCATGGTCATCCCTCTGTCTGTCATCCCATGGTCATCCCTCTGTCAGTCATCCCATGGTCATCCCTCTGTCTGTCATCCCATGGTCATCCCTCTGTCAGTCATCCCATGGTCATCCCTCTGTCTGTCATCCCATGGTCATCCCTCTGTCAGTCATCCCATGGTCATCCCTCTATCAGTCATCCCATGGTCATCCCTCTGTCTGTCATCC